>QVNV01004573.1:0-35743 GCA_014825455.1 Pseudomyrmex pallidus | reverse complement strand
ATATATATATATATATATATATATATATATATATATATATATATATATATATATTACATTTTTATGTATATATTACATTATACACACATATATTACGTTACTATATATAAATTATAAACTTAATTCTCTGCATACACAAAATTGTGTTGAGCATAATCTAGAAGCGGTAATGTACAATTATAACTATCAAATATAAAAATCTACATATTAAATCGCTTAAAAAAAATCAGAACAGGTTTTACAAAACATGTTATCTAACAATTTGTTAAAACCAAATAAAAACAAACTTTTCAATAATGCAGTGGTGAATGAATGAAATTGTAGTGCTAGACCACTTTTATACGTGTGTTTCGTAACCTGGGAATTGACAAGATCAGATAATACGTTTTTTGTCTCCAATTAATTTATCTCTGATTGTCATCGTAACTCATTTAATTTATTTCGATAACAATGTCATGTCTCTGATGATGCACGTTCTACATTCTTTATTCAATGATATCAAGATAATGACACTCGTACATGTCTCAGAAAAAATGTTTATCTATCTGCGTACTATCATCCCCCCCTCCAAAATACACTAATTACTACTTAGATATAATGTGCATTAGAAATACGATTTTACACGTTGCAAGTGACCACGCGGGCGACTGCGCGGATTCCCGCCCAAATTTCACGCGCAGTCGGAACTATTTGAGTAGCGGGCAACAAAAATCCGTACGTTCCGCGATCGCGCAGTTCTATCGTATACGCGTATTTTATTCCGGCAACACCCTTCGCCCAATCATCGGACGACCCTAAAAACAAGAAGAGTGCAAATAAACTCTTTCTTTCTTATCTTACTTTATAAGATGTGTTGTATACATTGTCTCTTATATCTGGATGTATTTCAATCGATCGTAAGTTATTATCTAAATTTTGTGTTATAAACACTTATTAATTATATACAAAATTAGAATAAGAATTTTGAGATACATACCAGAAGTTGGATACATCAGATCTGTCGTTAGACCAATTTGATAATGAGTTCCGTGGATTTTCGTAATCGCGTTAATTGCTTTCTTTGCCACGTTCATCAAGTCAGAATAATCCGCAGGTTTCGAACGTGTATGACTCCATGGCAGCAACCACATTTGCGAGTAAGAATGCAAAGTTAAGTACATTCTGTAAATATAACAGTTTTACCATAACTAAGAAAATAAATATAATTTGCGTGAATAAATATCTACTTTAATATCTAATTAAATATTAATTAGATCTTTTCAGGATTAATTTAGTGTACCGAATATGTTGCTTGTTTGCTAGAATATGATCCGCCATAGCCTTTGTTTCCGGCTCGGAAAAAGCGAATGGTCCAGAGTAGTTTTCCTGGCAAGGATCTGAACTGGAACTCCCTTCTTTTTCCTCTCCCCAGTGATAGGCAAAATTTCGATTTGGATCAACTCCTTCGCATTTGCTCCACAACCATCTGGTGTAATGCGCTACGAACTGCAACAAGTTGGAAGGCGTGTACCTATGAAAAAGATACTACATTTTATTCACTTACGGCAATCATAATTCTTTCGTGTTGTATATTATGTTATATTTTAGTATTACATAATTGTTGTTACATAATTATAAGATGTTTGTTTAGTCTGCTTCAAGTTTTTATCTTTATATCTGCAATATCTTATCGTTTTTTTTTTCAATTTCATCTGATTAAAGATTAATTGCTGAAATTGAATTGTATTTTTTAACAAATGAAGTATTATATTCGTATATGTTCCATGTATCACGTTCTTGAAGTGTATGCTGATACGTGATCATTCGGAAGTGACGGCATGTACCGAAATAATAAATATATTTCTTGTTTTTTTTTTTTTTGTTTTTTACCTGCTGTCCTCTTGGCTTTCTACGTGATTACTTCTAGTTTTTCGCCAAAAACGGTCACCGATGTGGGTGTATTCGTAACCGTCAGGATTAGCGACCGGCAAGATCATCCAGTCCGAATTGTCCAGTAGTTTCGAGTAGGTCGAGTTCCTCTCAACTAACTGACTCAGTATGTAGGTCGCAACGGCGATGCCGATCCATTCTCGTCCGTGCATGCCTACAAACATGACAATTCGCCGAAAAGTCAACGTAACGGGACGAAATGCACACGAGAAAGAAACAAGAATAAAGTTTGACGTTGTAAAACAACTTTAATTGGCTATAAAACTTTAATCCCGAACGTATGATAAAATCTTTGCATCACTAATGAGAAGATTACGAAAAAAAACCCCCCCATACATACATGGTTCTTTTGAAATTTTTTTTATGTATTATAATAAACGACAATATGTATCAATACATTTTTCTATCGCGTGTTTACAAATGGTTCTATCTTTAAAGTATAGCTCTCTGCATTTATAACGGTAGTACGGGAAAGTTTATAAGAGTATCAGAAGGAACTAGAAAACTCACCAGCATCGATCCAAATCGCGGGTTTTCTTCCGCCATCTTTCTTCAAACCTGTTGACACCTTTGCCATTTTAATCGGTTGACCTTCGTAGCTATGACCGATGGTTGTCAATTCTACGATTTTGGGATACCTGGAGGCCAAGTGTTCTAAGTAGCGCACGATATCTGTACAAGTACATAAATATTTAAAATGTTTAAAAAATATAAATTTACTATTAAGAAATATTTATATATGTATGTACAAACATGTGCGAGAATACACACACATATATAATATGATTTTACCTCCATATCTGTGATATCGTTTCCATGTCATCGTATGGCCTTGAGTGGTGACCAAGTCATCGCGTTGCAATTTTGACATTTTTGGATTTTGAAAAGAGATTGTCTTCTGTTAATAATAAAACAGAATTATTTTCACGATCTAAAAAACTTAATTTAAAATCGCAGATTGCCCATTTTAAGACTACTATGGTTGTGTAAACAAAACGGTTTCTCTCTTTTTCATTTTTTATCAAAAATCATTTTTATTTGCATAATTAGAAATCATTTTTAATCGTATAAAGATCGACCGAAGAGAAGAAGTCGACAGTTTAACGGTTTGAATAATAACTGAGAGAAGATTTATTTATGTCGTGTATTGCTTCTATTATATATGACTTGACATGAGAAATTGAAAAAAATTAAAAGTAAAGTATGTCAGCGTCATGGCCATGCACACCTGTTTCCAATAAAGAATCTTTTCAATAGTGAGTGATTCAATGAAAAGAGAGAAAGGAAAAAGGAAAATGTCAAAATATACAACCTATTACTGATTTTATAATAAATGCTAAAAGATTTAAGTAAACATGTTTCCTTCCAAGTTTTCGCTTACGACTATTGAAAACTTTTTGACGTTTGTATCTCTCGAATTATTAATATAATATTAACATACAACGTTAAAACTTATAACATACATAACTAATTTTTTTATAAAACAAATTAAATTGATGTATCTTAATTTCACAAAGTGAAATACGAAAGCTAAAAGAGATGTAAGTGAAATATGTTTATTTTTACCTGAACATCCGATATTAACACCTTGAAATCTATCTTCTTGTCTTTTAAATACTCCTTAACGTCGGCCACGAGATCTGGTGAAACGATAATGTCGGCAGTTCTAAAACATATACATACGGAATTATAAATAAAAAAATACGTAACTATTAAATAATTTGAACTTTTGTAATTTATCATCCTTCAAAAGACATTATTCTTTTTCCAAACTGGCGCAAACAAACCTATTAGCATTTGGAAAGGACCAAAATTTCACATCTTCAGGTTCCGCATCTGCCAAGTCGCGCAGATCAACAACGTGGCTTTCCGTGTTAGGAAACACTCTGATCAATTGATAATTTCGATAATTTATTCTATTGGTTTGTGCACGTGAATTCTTTTTCTCACTGCCGAGAATGCTGTTCACGACCGTGCCGAGCCCGCTCGCTATGACGGACAGCAAGGATTCAACTAGGCCAAACATAGAAAAACCTTTGTTGTTGTCATAATCCCAAGGTAATTCTTTAGATGTCTCTTGAAGAGAATTATTTACGTCAACAAGTTCGATCCTTTCTGTTTTTTTGTTCTCGGAATTTGTACATGTTTCTCGGTCATTATCCTGTAAGCTATACATCGGTTATTTAATACTTTAATGGTGAAAATAATATATATTGTTTTGTTAATTAAATTAAAATATTTTTATAATACGAATTCTTCAGATTTGGGAAGAAAAAACGCATCATAAATACAATTTTTCTCTCTTTCTCTCTCTCTATATAAATAAAGCTTTCAATCAATCAATCAATTAATCTCGCTGTTACATTAAAACAATATTAATAAATATAGTATTAAAACACTAAAGTAATTTAAAGTTTATAAAAAATTTTGCTTAAAAAATAAATATCTTGCTACTGTAAAACGATTTGCAGATATAAAACTTTTTTTATTTTCTGTCATAGCGCAATGTTCACACGTTGTCTTTGTTAAATGTCGCAAGAGCGTCAAGTTTGTGCTCGCGCGGAAATGCGTCGACACATCGTTACCTGCACTTTCAATGAAAACAAAATACAATTCTTTTGTAATTAACGTAGATATTCACGGTCCACTTCTTCATAGGCGAACGAACACAAAATGGAACGGACGCGTCGAGAAAACAAACGCATTTTTAATTGATGTTAAACTGAACATCAATTTAAAAAAATACAAAGATTATAACATAATAAATAGAAAATGATTACGAGTGACATGATGGCTAAGTTAACATGTCAAACAGAAATAGAATCACATATTATGATAATATTTTTATATGTGTGTATATATGCGCATGCGGGACATTTAATTTTTCATACGAAACTTAACAATTGTATAAAACTTCACTGTAAAGAAACACATTTAATAAAGGGAAAAACTAATTCAAAGAACAGTACTTCGAAAAACAAATTTTCTAGAAGAATCACGTCCTGTTTACCCAATTGTTATAATCTCAACACTCATTATCGCACTCAATTATGTTATTTAATTACACTCGTAATTTTTATCAATTTTAACACCAACCTATTACTCTTATTATCCAAAACATTTTCTTCTTCTCGAAACGTCCTTTGCTCAAAGTAATCATGATCAAATTCCGGATGTGTTAATGTGTAACTATACGGACTGCCGTTTGCAAGAATTCCTGACATTCCGAGGATCACGCACAGGATCGACCCGACGCCTGCACTCATAGCGTGCGCCGATCGCACCAGGATACTCGATCGTCTCGAAGGTTTCACGTTGACTGGCAAACCTGTGACCGGAATCGGTCGCTCAACAACCGGTACTTACGCACGTACGAACGTGTGATAGTTTCACTGTTCTGCCTCACGGGCCTGGCTTACGGGATTTGAGATTCGCGCTGAAAAACGTTCATTTTTGCAGTTACACGCGGAGACATGGAGGATCAAAGGCTTCGAGGTTAATGGGATGAGATAGTCAAGTAGTATCTTTTGTCTTTGTCGACATACGATGATATGACTTAATTAAATGCGATCCTACAGTTATTTAAAAATAAGAGAAAGAAACCGCATTTAATTGATGACCGTAAAAATTGATAGTAATTGTGATACACTTTATTTTCAAACTAATTGTTGATTTTCGAAAAATATCCTCTAGGTATTTATTTGATAAAATAGAATGATGAAAAAATATTCCTTCGTGGACTGACATGGGTCTTTCAGATCCACCTAAAAATTTTAAATCAATGTTTCTCTAGTTGGAATTAGATTCTTTTTAAAGTTTATATCTTGAAAACTGGAGTTAGATTAGAGTTATTAACTAGAAATTGTTTTAATCGTTTTTTTTTCATCGACGCAGAATCGTTTACCTTTCAATTTAAAAAAATTATTAAAATATTAATTGTTTGCAAAGATGTTTGATTTCAAAGTCGCGTGCGTCTCACAGACCTAGTCAGTTCAACTAGTAGGCTGTTTTGAAAATCAGTCCACGAAAAGATATGTAATTCGAATTAGATATTTATCTTATATAAGACGATAGTTCTAAGGTTCAGCTCTAATCAAAGGGTTAAAAGAATATAAGCCATCATTTTTTCAAATTAATATATTTTAGCATAAAACTTCTGTGCAAATTAGAACACGGAACGTGATATGCGTGAAGGCTTTTCGTAACACCACTTTTTTCAGTCACAAATTCTTCCAAAACAACACGAGCAAAACCATCAATAACAGTGCAAAAAAAAATAGCAAATAAGAAAGTAGTAATTTTATTACAGTTTGCAAGTAGAATTTTCATAATGGCGATGTTAGCTTCACAGGAACAATTTTTTATTTATACTATTTTTAAATTCTATGTTATTTGTAAATTGTAATTTATTTTTGAGAAAGTAATTATATGAGTTTATTTTTTAAAAATTAATGTATACGCTGACGGAATTTCTCATTTGATGTCGTCAGATGATTGTCGACGTCGTCTGACATTTATCATCAATCGCCAAAATCGTTAGGGTATTTTCTTATGAGCGATAGTTAGGACAGATCTCACCGTCTTTGAGTAATAATAAACCGATTATTTTATTTTATTGAAATTGACCACACAATCGTCTTTTTTAACAGAATTGACTAGAATTTATTATTTACGATTGATAATTCGACCGATTAGCTTTGTAGTAAGACCTGCCTTTAAGATCCGTTTATATGGGCAATAACCGTTTATATATGTCGGAAACGTTTAAATTATAGAATTTCAATGCTTCTGTTTATACGAAATTGCCGGATGTATAAAACAGAAGCATTGAAATTCTATAATTGAACTATTCCGGTATAAAGTTAATAACAGTTATTGATCGCATAAACAGATCTTTGTCACTTGCGATAAGCACGTACGTCACCATTTTATCCTTTAAAGACGAACGAGAAACATGAAAAAGTATCTTAAGGGTGCGTTCCTATGGCATGTTTTTTTTTTCACGAAACTCATGGCGCGCGTAACCAATCACATCTTTCTATTTTCCAAGATATTTCTCAAAACGTGGCACACGTTACACGCGTTTATTGGCCACACGATTACGCTCAGCTCAAGTTAAGCTTTGCTTCATGTAGAGAAGACGCTTGGTGAGATTGGAACATTCTTCTCTTCCATCACTGTTTAAGTTGCACGCGTCCTGTTCAGTTCGACTCAGACTTCGATCAATTTCAGTTACATTAGATCACACAAGTCCGACGAGTTGATTTATTTCTGTAAAGCACAATGAGCGAAGAAAACAAAAACGGAGGAAACGAAAACGGAGGAAACAAAAACATCTCACATCATTGTGGACTTTGCTCTTTGACAGAATGCGAAAGCGGAGAAAACAAAATGGAGGACATAATGCCACTAGATCGTGTCTTGAAACTCGCCTGGTTTAGATCTACGCCTGTAAGTTATTATTATTAAATTCAATAATATACAATTATATATAGAGATGATTCATTGTCAATGCTTCTCATATCGGTTTTATTTAACACAGTTCATGTTCTGGCTTTACTATATAAATTTCTTAGCGTTCAAAAAAATAAAACAACCATTAAAAACAAAAGTAAAACATTAAATAACAAATAAATGTATATGTGTAATTATTAACATATTATAGGCTCCTTTTGTAAACTTCTTTTATGGAATAAAACGTCCCCCTTTCAACGTTTTGCGTCTTGCGGACGAATGTGCCAACGATATGGGTATAATACCTTTGTATATATACACATATATTTTTATGTTAAGGTCACAGTTCAAAATATGTCAGTTTACAAAATGGCTGGCCACTTCGTGTAACTCTTTATAATTGTTAATGTAACATGTATTAATATAATTTAGTTTTTATTTGATACATTAGTTTATATTTTGATAATTTTTAAATAATTATTTATACCAATATATCTTTTATAAATATATTTTAAAGTAATATTATTACAATGACTTTCCTCATAGAGCAATTTTCTTTGTTCGTTACCGGTTAATGTCCAAAATGAAAACAATATGCTCAAGGTCTTTACTTTTGAATTATTGGCCGATGTTAACAGCCAATGTACGAAGGGAACAATCATTTTGCGAAAACTAACTGGACTTGGCCCTAACACATACAAATTTTGTAGACTTTTCTAAATATAAATAACTTTTTACTTTTAGACATCGATTTTGACGGCTTGAGGAATTTCTTAAAGGAAGTGATGATTGAAATAGAAATCTTGAAACCGCTTGCTGAAGAAGCATACAATATAAATAAACTTATCAAACAGTATCAAGAGAAATACAAAACAAATACAGAAGAAATGTCTCCAGAACTTAAAGCATTGTTCACAGAATCATCCAGATTGACTCTATGGATAATGGCCTGCTATTCTATACAGACAGAATATTACTTTAGAACTGCAAGAAATTGTTGTAAGAAAGGCATTCGTGATAATCAGAAGTTAATCAACATTCCAGGTAGAGGAATGATACAATTTTTGCTTCTGAAAACGTTAGGGTTAATATTGGCTTGGATGGTAATACATTCCCATGCAACGTGTATCATAGATATTGAGCAGAAGATAAATTCAATTCCTTCTATACTTACTCCTCTTGTTGATCAAATTCGTTATATATCTGGGAAATATCGGTATGTATTTTAAAAATTATTTATTTCATGTTTATTGCCTTTTGTCTTCTTTTGTAATATCATTTCTTTGGCTTTTTTAGGCTTCTGGCACATATAACGATAAAAAAAACTTGTTTGTGGTATAAAATACTATATAAGTATTCTTGTAACATTCCTTGTGCGGATGATCATTTGCTCCTCAAGTGGGATAAATTCTTCGAAAAAAATGACCTTACACTACCATCCCGATGTTCGCCATTTAGAGCGCAATGCGGACCGTTTAGAGTGCTCGACTTGATAACACAGTTTGATAAAAACGTCATATAGTAAGTTTGTAATTATTTAATATTTTAATTAGAAAATACAATAAAAAATGTTGCAAACGTTGTAAACTAATGTTTTGTATTTCAGCTTTAGATCTGATAAAACTAAAACTTTAAATGTCAAAACAAGAAAGGATTATTTTTTTAAAATGATGCCTATATTTGGTAATATCGATGAAGCATATAAAGAAGAGGTATCTAATATTATATATATCAAGAATAGTTTTGCAAGAATTAAAAACCAAATAAAAGAAGAAGGAGAAGAAGAAGAAGAAGAAGAAATAGAAGAAGAAGGCATTCTTCTGTCTATATTGCAGAGAGAAGAAGAAGAAGAAGAGAGTTTATAAATGAAATGATTATTATAATATCTCAGTAGAAATTTCTTTATAAATAAATAATTTAACTTATAAACTAATGTTAAGTGTAACTAATTTTAATTTTAATGTAATATTTTGTGACGAATAAAGATGACCTTTCTCAAACAACACATAAGAGCAATTATATACCTATCGTTATACAACACGTAGTAGGTCAGTAAGATTGCCGTTAGCAAAACATGTTTTCTCGACACTATCATACGCAACGAACTGTAATTAATTATAAGGATTTAATTAAGTATTTCTCAACTCTTCTGCTTGTGGTTTTATTTAATTTCTTTAATTAAAATCAAACATCTCTCTCTCTCTTCATAAATTTCTACGAGAATAATGAGGATGTTAAATATGCCATTTGCAATTATAAGTATGTAGTTTATCTTTCTTGATACCGAGCTTTTCTTACACTATTCAAAAGTAATTAATAATGATTGACGCTTCATAAACAACGCACTTGTTAACTTGAGAAAATAGAATAAAAATTTTTAAATTGTACAGTAAAGCTATACATATAATTTTATTTGTAATAAATAAATAAATGGGGGATAGAATTTTCAAAAGGGCGTCGCAATTATCATAATAAAAATAATTCATTATTACAATAAAATAATGTAAATTACTTATGAAAACAAAATATCAGAAAGAAGAAATTATAGACATAGACTTTCCGTTGTATGTGTGTGTGTGAATATGATTTATTGTTGGTACAACTATATACGCGCGTACCTATGCGGCACGCAACGATACAATTATTGCGTAAACGTACAGATATAATAGCGCGCGTGCGCGTAAATAAGTAATAATAGTACTTAATTATTCTTAATGACTGAAAAATGTTAAATTAATGTTACGCTGTTAGTCGATTTTTGGGCACGTACGAAAGAAAGTGTTCCGGAAACGAAGTAGAAAGGAGGCGAGATGAAGAAAAGAAAGAGACTACAAAGGAAGACACGGTCGGTTATTTCATACTGGTTCTTAATCCTTCCTACAAAGCTGCAACCCTAATCGTTTCTTTGCAAAAGACAGTTTCAAAACAATGCGCGACGTTTCGAGATCGCTTTAAAACGATCTTCGAAAACACGCTATTATATTCGTTTGACATCTTTCTCATTTTGCTTCCAGCGTCATTAAAATTGTCATTACAGAGCC
This sequence comes from Pseudomyrmex pallidus, assembly GCA_014825455.1. Taxonomy (NCBI): domain Eukaryota; kingdom Metazoa; phylum Arthropoda; class Insecta; order Hymenoptera; family Formicidae; genus Pseudomyrmex; species Pseudomyrmex pallidus. The sequence goes on along the minus strand of QVNV01004573.1, from coordinate 25,319 downwards.
GAGCATAGAGTAGGAAGGATTTCCAGAACCAACTGATTAATCTACTCCTCGATCATCGAATGTACAGCACGAATTTTGACTAGCACGTTACGTAACTATGTTCGAATCCTCCTTCTCTCGATCGAGATGAGAGAGTTTCGCGAAGAGCGGAGGATACGCCGAAGCATCGACCGATCTTCATCCGGAAGACAAAAAGTATATCAGAACAGACCACGAAAATAGACATGTAGAAATCGGCAACGTCGAGAAAAAAGCTAACGGTTGCTGCGATCATATCACCGGTGCTTCACTCACGTCGCCATATTGTTGCAATTATACAAATATAATCGATCGTGATAATTGACTGCTTATCTCATTGTGACCGTCGGGATAATCCTTTTCGAGGATCAGTTCTCTCGACGGGACACAAAATGGCAAGAATCTATTGGATTTCACCAAAAGAATACGCGCGATACCGCATACTCCGTCACGTGCAAAACTCCTCCTCGAGTAATATTTCTCATTTCTTGTCGTGACCTCTGTACTAAGTGTAGCATTGCTTCTTTCGTGAGTCGCGAGCTGAGATATTAAAATCCGCGAAGGTTTTCTCACACACAAGATGTCTCCTCAAGGCCTCCTTTTAAGGCGACGTCATTTCGCGCGGTAGCTTATTTACAAATTATTTAATATCGTTCTTTCAAACATCGAGGAAGCACGACACGAAGATTTCTTACGTGTATGTGTGTATGTATATGCGCGCCAGAGTTTGTAGTGTATAATATGCTCTGCGAACGATGTAACATTCTCTGTCAAACATTACTCGAGAGTCTCAAGTATAACATGATAATATATGGATTTGGGATGCACGCGCATTAAGCTCAGTGACCTGTCTGTTATATTTACGTATTTTTGGAAACTTTCAAATTTGAATAAAAAAAAAATGTGTTTTGTTTCCACGAATTGGAAACGGAAATGTGTTTTAAGTTATAGAATTCTCTAGGTTCTCACTTTGAAATACGCAGACAGATTTCTATTCTATGCCATTTTATAATATTTGTAATGCGCAAAAAGTATACAAAAAAATGACATGTAATATAAGTTTCTTCAGACCAGTCGTTGTTAATCCGCGAGCATCTTCGTTATCTTTCATATGATAGTTACGTGTATAATGTAATGCGTGTAACAATGAGTAAGAGTGTGTGTTTATGAATGCCGGTGCATATTACAGAAATGAATTTTTTCGAAACTGAAGGCGCTCTCTCTCTCTCTCTCAGTTTCGCGCGAGATACGCTCGTTTCGAATTCTCGATGCCCTTCGTAGTTCGCGCGAAGGACACGGTTGACTTCTTCAACTATGACTACGAGCTATTGATACAGTTCACGTGCGACTGATCGATCGTATCCTAAGCGAGGAAAGGTGGCGAAATCACGAAATTAGTAAATAATAAATTTTTTTTTAGTAAAACGTAGTATAAGATATGTGTTCATGTATAACTGTATAAATATCATATAAATATTACACATTTTGTTTCGCGGAAGCAAGCTGGAAATCTGCCTGTATCTCTCTCTCTCTCCCTCCTCTCTCTCTCTCTCTCTCTCTCTCTCTCTCTCTCTCTCTCTCTCTCTCTCTCTCTCTCTCTTATTAGTTGCTTAAATTATGTAAATACATTACGCGCTAAGTTGTAATTATAAATTCGCTTTGAACGAGAGCACATTGTATGTAAAATGGGTCGTGACTTTAATCATACTTTTTTGTTAAAATCAAATCCGACATACCAAGGTTTCTCAACGCGGTTAAATCTCTGACCACCTTATTCCTCCTTAGTACCATCATAGTACTGTTCATCTACTGATCGCTATGTTAAATCACAACAGTAACGATTAATCGTAACAACAACTTTCTCTCAGTTTAAATTGAATATTGACGCGAGGATGGACTCGATTCACGCCTTCCCGTTCTTCCCGTTCTCTTCCGTAAAGAGAGAACGGATTCCTCTTGATCTCTCCGCTTCCAGCGTTACCGGATAATTATGTCGTACCTAACGTTTACAACATAGATGTTCTACTCAGTTAACGCTACGAAATGCATGAAGTACTTTATTACGAGTAGTCGGTTAACAATAATGATTAACTCATGCGGCCATTTTTTTGGCAAATCCTTTCTTCGAGGGATCCAAGCTTCCGTCCTCGATTTTATCGAGTCGATTACATCGAACTCGTTTTCATCAATAGTTCTCGATCGTTTTCGAAACTGGATTTTGCACAGATTTTTACGCTGCGAGATATGTATCGGTGTCAACCTTGAACAGTTGAAACCTGTATTGATGAATTCGCAATGATCTTTGTGCCCGTTGGTCTCATCGAATTGAGTGGCGAGCGAGTAGCGTTTCTTAAACGATATTGGCCTTTGCGATGGAACTACCCATCATGACTTTATTTACGAAATTTACGATGGCTGTGGCCGGTTGTTCTGGTTCCAGTTCGGCGAATACGTGGCACTGATTGTCCGATTTGTGAGCAGGCTTCCTCGCTACAAAGCCGAAGCAGCGACTGGAAACAAGACAATAAACAAGATAATTTAAAATTCAAAGTATACAATTAAAAAAAAAAAAAGTTCTACCAAATATTCCAAAAGCATCCATTTCGAACAGAAATACTAAAATTACAAGTTTACTTTTTTAATATATTGCATCTTACAAAGAATTTACACGTGGCATTTTAATATGTTTATTAAAATTAAATATTTTTTGAAAATAATTGAGAATATAATATATCTCAGAGTAAAAGCGTACTGAGCGCTTAGTGGTCTTCCGGTGTCTTCGCTGGCGAACTCCCATGTGCGTTCCTCGGTGTCTAATCCGCAATAACTTATGTTATTCGTGGGATAATGTCTGCGGAAAAATAGCTTTCTAGCGTTGTCGGTCAAAGTAATGCCCTGTGTGGAGACCTTGAAGTGAACAATGGTGGCAACCGGCAGCGGCTTTTGCTCGAATAAATTGGTAACGGCTTTCTTGATAGCTTGTGGCCCAGTTAAGGATTCCGTATCAATAGTAAAGAGATACAAAACGTTACAAGCTGCAAAAAAGATAAGACACACGTTTAAAAACATAAAAATTTATACTGAAAAACATTTTTATATCTTGTATAAAAATATTTGTTTGTAATGATAATCATTAATTTAATCACCTGCTCCCTGGGCAAGAAGTTGCTGAGTGCTGTTAGCACCAGGTGAGTCTAAAGCTCTAGCCGCAGCCTCCGGTTCGGGCAGCAACAGCTGGCAAGGTAGCGCCATGGCCATCAGACTGTGCTGATAAACCAAAGCCGAGAGCGAGCTGAAGACCGGCTCGTTTGCGCATCCTTTCAGTCTGACGCCGCGCGACGTTGGTTCGATCAAGAAGTGCCTGACGAGCTCGCTCGAAGGATCTCGCGGACTGCTAGGCGCACCCGGAGGTGGCGTTGCTACTTTCAATGCCAGTCCGAAGGCACCTGGAAACGAGTTGCTGTCTCGCACCACGAATGTGCCGGGTGTTGCATCCTTCAGCATAGAGATTGCTAAAAAAAAAATACGCGACATTTACTTTTTTGTAGAAAAATTTACATATTATAAATATAAACATTTTTTAAATATAATATATGAAGTATATAAATACTGTTTAGTATTAAAAGTAATAATTTGATATAACAGATGAAAATAAATTTAGAAAATTATATACCTTGCTCCCGCGATATGTTCGGTTTATACCAGATTCTGCTAGTATCGCGTACAAATTTCACATTAGCATCGGCCACTTCCTGAGGCTCGGTGTTCGAATGTACGCTAGAGCGTCTCGAGCCATAATATTGTATCTGCGGCGAAGATTGGCCACCACTGTTGATCGAAGTGTATGACGTAGCACTCTGCGACAACCCGAAAAAAAGGCATTTAATTGCACATTTTTTTATACATTTCGAAATACGCTGATTAATATCTAACTTACTTTTAAAAAAAAATCTTCGTCGTTTTTTTTTTTTTATTTTATTTTAAATTAATACATCGCATACATTTCAAAAAAAATATACTCGCGAGCTCGCTATTGCGCGAGTACTGAATCGACGTTAGTTACTGAAAGCAACGATGTAGTACGAACGTAATGTAATATAGGGACGCTCTTTTCCCTCACCTTGGGGCTCTGGGCGAATTCTATGTGGGTCGGTGTTCCAGGGCTGCGTGAGACAGCCTGCGGCTGCGACATCGTCGATTCGCCTACCGGAGAAACAGGTCGGTCCTTGCTGCAAAACGAGCAACCGAGACTGTTAGATGATATTCCGCGAGAATATACCAGCGACATTTCCGTGCAGGCAGACGTGTATATATCGGCTGACTCGTGCATAGTGCTGTACATCAGTGAGAGGTAAACACCGAAATATATAGATGATACACATCGTCGTGAAGAACAAATTTTGAAGGCGAGAAAAAAAATGTCTCTCTAATGTTAAATGAGACAAACGTAGAGAAAAAAAGCAGAAAGGGGTGAGTTAACAAGGAACTTCTTTTTTTTTTCTGCGAAAGATTTTTTCGATGAAAATAATGATGCAAATGTTGTCTTAGTTTTACGACAATACAATTTAATATTCGTCGATGTACTTGTCTTGTGAGAGTTTCTACGACACACGATGCAAGGAAGCGCAATTTATTATTGTTAGTTCAAAGGTGCAACACACATATGTGGCCAGCATACGTGGTCACGATTTATGTTCATGATTATGATCATGTGCGCTAGATTTTCCTATTAAAACTGCATAAACACATAAAACTGCATAGAATAATAAATCAATTTGTAATGAACATTGATAGTATATGATTATGATTACTTTTTTTTTTGGAGTGAATATATATTTACAGTTTGTAGAGATACGGCAAACACATCGAAAGTACAAGTATAAAAAACCACAAAATCTACATATTATACGTTACATGTCGTGATTATGTAAATTGCGAAAGATGGGAAAGAAAAATTGTAATTTAGATGATGTGTTTTTTTTTTTTTTTTAAATAAGCGCGCTCTATATGATGACATAATTAGATGCAATTGCATTCCGCGTATCAACACGCGCGCGCGGTTAGTAACACGACACAAAACATTCACATGGTGCACAGTTTGGGCGCGACGCTCTCAATCGCAGTGATTAATTCTAACGCCGTTAATTGCATATTCATCAATTACAGAGAGACCACTCGCGATTCTTCGTGATATATATTACCTATAGTCGAATGACGCCGATTGGTTAGTGAGCGGCCATCGTTTGTTATGCATTTGTTTAAGCGGCCCGCTTGCCGGGAAACTCAAGCGTCTAGAATCACCAATATCACTTTGCGTCATCATTACCGTCGCTTTGCGATCCTCCTCATCGTGTTCGAAATAATACACAGGTTTTGTTGCGCGCGTGGCTCGTTCAAAATATTTTTTTGAAAAAACAAATAATAGTTTGGTAAAATATTCAGATGCGTGTGCGGCGCACACCCGTACATTGGTTTTTCTCTCCGTCGAAATCCAAAATAAAAAATTGATAAATTTTAAACATTTTGAGAGATTATACATAGTACAAGGTAAGTAAGTTTCATTTTTCTTAACAGTTTGTTTAAAATACTATCGAGAAGAGATAAATAACATTAAGAAAAGAAAAAGTTTTTCACATTGCAAAAGTTGCTAAAAAATTTCCTGACTTCTAAGTTTTGTATAGTTCATGTTTGTACTTTCACTTAAGAATATTGAACGGGAAAACCTACCGCTGTGTTGTCGGACTCTTGGGTGGAAGCCCCGTCTCCTTCGAGACTTCTCTTCGTTCTTCGATGAATATCGTTCGTTCGGCGCCGTAACTTCCGACATTGTTGTTGTTGTTACCCGCGGCGTCGTTGTTGTTGTTGTTGCTCACGTTGTAGCTGTTGTTGGACGTTACGTAAGTGCGGTCGCTGGCGAACGTCACCGTCGGTGACGAGTTGTTGACGTACGGCGTGCGCGGATGAACCGGAAACGCTGGCGTCTGAGGTCGCGAGGCGCCGCTCACGATCGCGCTTCCGGGACTGACGCTTCTCTCCACGGTCCACGATGACGCCGAGTCATTGTGCGGCTGTGAATTTCAAAGCCGATAATTACGCGGGTTTGCTCTCCCCCCGACGGGGGAGTAACGAGAAGACGAGACATCGATTAGTCACGATGTACACCGCCTGGTTTCTAAGTCAGTGTCTATGCGCTACCAAGCGAGGCGTGCTGAGCAAGCTTGAAAACTGAAATACCTGGACTGAAATTGAATCCGAACCAGCGACTGATGATCAGCAACGCGCATAAGAAAAAAAATCAAGGCAAGTGCTCAAGAGTTAAGAAAAAAAAATATATATATATACTTCTGTATTCTTAGTAGGACGCGCGGGATTTGCGTGAGGAAGAGACAAACCTGAATGCAATTCTGCCATGCTTTTGGCGACTGGTTAGGGGAGCAATTAGTGACATTGCTAGGCGCACTGGTAGGCAAGGTAGCAGCTGCGATCGCGTTACTGCTTGCGGGATGCTCGTTCTCGGATTTAGGCGTGCTCGGAGACGCGTGGATCGGCGAGATCTCGGCTAGAGACTGAATGAGGCTCACGAGAGGATCAGGCTGATCGACCATCGTCAATAATCCGCCGTCCACTTGGTCATTCGGCGAACTGTAACTCCCGACGCTCTGATAAGTGACAACGCGGTTCCGCGACTCGGGACGCGCGTTTCGAGTCGTCGTCGCGTATTCCTGCGTCTGCTTCCGCTCGGGATGATCGTTGTTGCTGGTGCTGTTGCCGCTCACAATCCCGGATTGCAGCTGATGATGGCGATGCTCGCGCAGCAACGCGTCCGCGCGCGCGAAACTGTCGCTACGCGACTCCGGTCTCGGCGGTTGTTGTTGCTGTTGTTGCTGCCTCTCTACGTTGCTCGACGGACTCGATTGCTGACCTGCCGCTAACCCTAAGGGTGGTGCGGCCGCTAAGGCTGAGCGGGGGGATGTCGGAGGGCTCTGGAATGCAAGCCAAGCGCTACGCTACATGCCGGCGAACTAAGAGCGTTTAATCCTTTCGGTGCTATGCCCCAAGTGCCCTCGATTACACCACGGTCGGCCGGGCTTTAAAGCCCGAATCGTTGCTAATTAATTGCGCGGGCTAATTAATGGCGCGAGTTAACACGGCCGAGTCGTAACGCAGCTGCCGCGTCAGCTGGGAATTGTTCAGCGTTGCGCGAGAGAACGATGAAGAGAATGATCTTCTTCGGACAATGCTGCCTAAGTCCGCGCAAGCAATTTCAATTGAAACCGTGAAAGCGCATATTTATAAATATAATAAATAAATGTTCTGATGAATGAAGGAGTTATTGGAACAAATTATAACAATAATATCTCAATTATAACAATAATAATGTTTCGTGTTAATCACCGAAGCAAATTTTCTCAGATAATGAGTATCGTTAATGTACATAATTATTTGTATTATTGATGTATAATTAATTAATATATAATTAATTAATATTACGTGTTTAGCAAAATCGAATCAAGAGGCACGGTAGTGCCTCGCGCCAAGTTCACGCGCAATGAAGTTGCACGCGACCGACGCGAAGCATTCCCGTGCCTCTAGTAGCGTTTTGAGCAGGAATAAGATTTTTCTATGCAAACATCATAATATCGCACATCGATATATATATCGCAAATCGATATATCGATCTTCTTTTTGTTTCTAATTGCCGATATTAGTTACACGAACAATATGTGATTAAACTTACAATTACAAGATATGCAATAATTAAATGATACTAAATTTCGTTCAGATGGCGAATTTCTACTTCCGCGATTCCACTTTCGATTTTTTCGCGAGTGCATCAAAAGTATAGCACAAAAAAGAATTAAGAAGGATTTCCATCTCGGGCAGGTAACCGTTTCACAATCTACCGTTTTAAAGGGATTATTTCTTGCTATTTAGAAACTAACCGTACGCTATTACTATAAGGAAAGACGTAGAACGTTGTTCGGACAGTTTCTCTAGGTTGTTATCTGTGGCGCCTAAATTGTAGCGTTCGTGCTGCCGCCGTCTCATCGGCGTAAAGCGGAATCGACCGTACCGCCGTTTCAAACTCTCCATACGAACAACTATTTATTTCGTCCGCAATATTATCGTTGCATTCTACTTATGCCAACCAGTTTCCCGTAATAACCGCTGATTTTCCAATATCCGAAGAATATAAAATTCGAACGCGAATTGTGTGCGATTGGCAAAATTGAAAATGCAAACTACGATTAAACTTGATATTATATGCATCTTTTCTTTTTTCTTTTTTATTCTTTTCTTTTTTAATTCCTCTCTATAATTGTATTAAAAAAAACTAAATTAATGATTTTGATCTAACGTGAAAACAAGATAAATAAAAACACTTTCACTTCGAAACAACGGCACAGACGATTCTGCAGGGTGCTAAGGAGCAAAAAGTGCATCGTTACACGTACCTGACTGTCGTTGTACTTGCGATATTCGTAAGCTCGTTTCACAGACACGAACGGTCTCTCGTTCATACTCTCCGCCCGGGGTCTGCCGAGAAGGACGTTTCCGGTACTGCCGTTATACTTCCGGCTGCTCGATCTCTGCGGAAGTAGAGGACTAGCTGGTGCGGAGGTGTATGGAACAGCTCTCGACGGTAGCTAATCGATAAACGGCAAATGTCAACTAAGTTTAATCCTAGAATGCGCGCAATCCGTCTCTTTTGTGTTAACAAGTAAGGTTTCTGTTGAACTACACTGATATTCATTGAAGGAGTGTAAGATATATTTCTTGCGAGAGAAAAAGTTGTCGTATAGATTGTATCTTGTGTACGAGAGAGTTTTCGGGGGAAAACTTGCAGAAGTTTAAAATACAGCACGCGGCTAAACACAATTAAAAACATAAACCTTGTTTCTAAACACACGTTGTTTAGTTTGTCTGTTTTGCATCACAACACAATTGCATTCTAGGATTAATGAAATTACTATAAGAACATTTTCCGTGTATTTGACTACGTAATATTCAACACAAATATATAAATACGTTAAATATTTTGCTGTTTCGCGTCTCTTCTTCATTTGAACACAAAAAGCTCTAAGGCGTCTAACGATCATAAAAAAAAAGAAAAGAAAACAAACAAACAAATCATCCAACGTTATCTGATATGCCAACCTGTCCAGAAACCGAACTCGGTGTCCACGTGTCGTCGTCGTCGTCGAGCATTGCCGAATCGCTCGCGTAACCGTCGTTCCTCAGTCTTCCTTTCTGCAAGCTCCTGAGCTCGCCGATGACACGGTTTCCGGTTTCCTGCCGCCACAGCTTGCCGGGATTCCTTTCATCTCTTCTGGCGGCGAGTTTCAATTGCTGCTGTCTCAGCCACGACAACCTAAACAATAAAAAAAGAAAAAACCGTCTTATCGCGTGGGGCCTCTCTTTGATGTCTCTTCACATCACATTGTGTCAAGTGACACAAAAGCGCACAAAAGCAAGAAACGAGAATTTTTTAACTTTGTTAAGCACGCAATACAAGAGATAGAGATGGATAGAAAAAGTCCTCCAACAAATCGCTCTCTTATTACGAGCCATCGAGTCCTGCCCCAGGAGTTGAGGTTTCCGGTCCAATATTTACCGACGTGCACACGACGCCGAGACACTTAACAGCACGTGAATTGCCGCGTATTTGTCGCGACGTTTCTCGCTTTCGTACCTCGCAATACGGACAGGCTCCTATCGCGTTACGTATATATAGCGGTCGTTGCACGCAAGACGAAAATATGAGAAGTCGCGCACCCTCGGAAAGGAAACACGAGAGAGGAGCGCGACTTCGGTAACAAAGGCGTTCGTTAGGAACGTTCTCCTTTCGCGAATAGACTTTGCGGGATTTCGCCACGTCGGATTCCGCGGACCTCTTGCCGCGATAGACGCCCGATAATTACACCCTGATCGATGAGGTCGCCCCCGGCCATCGGCTCGTGGCTCGTGGAAGAGAGCACGTTACATCCAGCCGTTTTCCCGAGATAATAAACGACGGCCTCGGTAGCCAATCAGCGTAAGTCACGAAGGATTTTTTTTTTTTTTTTTCAATAAACGAAATTTATACCCGGTTAAGCGCGCGCGCAACTCTCTCCCCCGCGAGAGTTGTAAACTGCGAGTAAATGTGTCACTTGAGAGAAGAGCGTTAGTTTCGGGACGCGCATCAGTTTTAGAACTTCGCCTCCGATGCGCGCGCGAGAACGCTCTCGCGTGTTGTAAAATTCTATCAAAACTTCTATCATCACAATTACAACAAAATTTACATGTGTTTTCGGACTGTGAAATATTTTTTGTCTCTCCACTCTTACGCGTGAATATGAACAATTTGCAGAACCGCTTGCTCGAAGCGGAAAGTACAATTAGCTCTTGTATCAACACTCTCGCTTTGAAATTATTAAATATGAAAGAGAGCTCGAAGCGATGAGCTCTCTCGAATCAACCTTGACCGATTCGTCGAATTTTTCATGCGAGCATTCACGTTTATTTGAAGTGTGTCATTGATTGAAATTGATTGGTTTGTGTTTCCCGGAAAATCTAAACTGAATATTCCGTGGTATTAAAACTCGGAGAGAAAGAGATGAGAATTCTGCGCATTTCTATTATTCGCGCCGAAATAACAAACGTTATTCTATCCTGTTGGTTTGTTTGTACGGCTTCGCAACAGTCACGGAAGATTTGCTGAATCTCGTTCGAAATTTTTTACGTTTTTTTTTTACGTTTCTGTGTATGATGATTATTTATCGCATCAACCTTTAAAGCTTCAAATACCATCGGCATTTCGCGCGCGTAATCCAATTGTTGATTGCAAATTGGTTACAGAGTGTTGCCGCGTTTGCGTATCACAACAGAAATTGCAGCAGATGCTCGGCTCGCACGCAAATCGAGCGTGCTGTAAAACGCAATTGCGTGTTTACCCCGCGTTGAAATCTTCATTTAGCTCAACGAGAGCGAATTCATTCTACAGACGAGTTTCGTTTAAGCGGAAATTTAAAAACAGATTTTCTCAAGTTCTCAATCGAACAATGTAAATCTTTATTTCGTAATTAAGAAATTTTAAAAGTAAAAATATTGTGACAACTTGGGATAGAAAAATAAGTCAAATCTCTTCAACATTATTTGCCATCATTTACTGGCGTTTTACCTTTGCACCATTGTCTAAGTCTGACGGAATAATATGCAAAATTACAAGAATGAATATGTAAAAGTTTGATAAAGAACGTTATATTAATGCGCGCCACGTCCGTCAGCAACATTTTTATGCGAGTGAGAAAGACTTCCGTGTGCAATAGAAAAGTTTGCTCCGACGGACACGAAAGTCCCGTCCATCCGGAAAGAACGATGAAAACTCGAGCTTGCAAAGAAAATTATGCGAGGCTTCGCGAGAGGCTCTTGCGCTTTCACCTAGTCTTCCAATGACTTCCGCTTCCGTATGTCGTTTCTTTTTGGCGTTTCCGAACGGAATAAAAATTATTATGGAGATAAAAACGAACGTTCGAACGTAATGCGCCACGATAACGTAAAGAAAGAAAAGCGCAGAGAGAGTCGTGTGAAAATTGTGAGAAATAATACATAAAAAAGTCCACTGTTATATTGCTGAGTGCAATATAACATGTTTACGGAAAATTTTACTGTAAATAAACAGGAAGCACATTTGATATATCAAAATGTGCACACAATAGATTATCCCAATATATCAAATGTAGGTAAAATAAATGAAGATAAATGAGGTGGAGGCAGAGTGAGATATGCTCGTGGATACTCAGAGCCGCGATTTAGCACGTTCTCACTCGTCCGTTCTATATTTGTAATTATGTCAGAGAGATAGACCGGCGCCCGAAAATAAGTGACATCCTCGTCTCTTAAGCACCATTTATATTTTTCCCCGACGATACGGGCAGAGAGAGTCGCGCAACCTAATGTCGCAATCCTAAAAACGTCTTCATCAAGTAACGTGCAATCTTCCTCGTTTTATTATAGCGGAAATTGTAGTGACGTATAAAGCAAGGAAATCCGCGATCTCTTCACGTTTCTGTAGTTTCTTTCACTCGCGAGAAAGCAAAGCTGTCGAACGTCCGTCGATCTTCTCGGCCATAAATGTCGTTCGTTTTCCCTCTCTTCGGGATCACATCTTCGTAAATATCCGCGCGAGATCTTGCGGTTATACTCGCGCGCGGCGCAGAATCGCAAAAGGAAGTCGCGCGTTTATTTTCACGGCACTTTGTGGTGTGCGCAATACGACGCGAATTTTACGGCGCGGATATCTGGTTCGTCGAACCCGACGGAGAGTCATCTCTTCCATAACCCCATTTCTCTCATACAGCTTTTTGATTTGGAAGCTTTTAAAAGAAGAAAAAACAAAAACAATGAAAGCAAATGAGAGAAAAAAGTTAAAATTGTAGAATAAACTTTATCTCTCAGAAAGTCAATTACAGAACGAAAATAAAGTTTAAACTCTTCTTGAAAAAATATTGTTAAAGGTTTCAATTCAGACACTCATAGTTTTCAAATTACACTTCGTTATTTTCAAATCTAAAAATAGTTTTTTTTTTTTCAAATGTACAGATTAATTAAGAATATTTTTCACGAATGTGAAAAATATTATGTACATGTTTCGCGGACAAGACTTGTATGTTGTATTTGACGTGACCGGTCCTCTCTTAATTCGACACGTTTTTGCAATAAAAGAGCGAATGTGCATGAATCGACAAATATTGTTTGCGGACCAGACATGTTACATGCACCGCGGACAGAGTTAAGAGACTTGTTTTGCGATTGTGCGTGTGCTTTCTCTTCCATTCACGGGCAGAATCTCATTCGCAAAAAGTACGGGGCGGGACCAAAGCGGAAAAGTACAAAAAATTGATGACTTCGAGGTGAATGGTGTTGTATAGTAAAAGTAACCGCACATTTATGAGATGTATTCGCATTAACGACAACGTGACGCAACATATACGATCTCTTTCGAAGCGTTGCTACGCACATTCGTTTAATTTCGGTTCCCGCAGCTCTTTACACACTCGTACATCTCACACTCTTCATGTTTTTTTTTTTTTTACTTTAAAGTAATATTTCACATCAAAGTAAGAGCAATTGATTTTTGAAATTCATTCCTATCTTATCTCAATTAATTTTTATCACTTGTTCAATTTTAAAATTAATTAATTTATATTTTTTAAATAAAAAAAAAATGTATTTTCAAAAATAAATTTCGCAGAACCAATATACCAGCTATACTGCTTCACTCCTGAAAGATAAATTCCTGGAAGATAAATAACTGAGATAATGGGAAGAAAAGTTAACAAGTAATAAATTCATATAAAACCCTGTTTATATTCGAGCTTAGTTCCTGAAATCAATTAACGTGGCACGACTTTGCGCTCTGCCTCTTGCTGAACGCACTTGGAAACTCGCACATCTCGAGATCTCACGTCACTCGTGAAATGCTATCAACTGCCGGCGGGAATGTGTTCGCGGCGCTGAATCTCTTCTCTATTCCTTGTTACGAACGACAGTGACTCACTATACGACCGCGTTCGCCATTCACGGCGGAGATATCGCGTTGTGACCGCGTATGGATCGACAATTTATTAATTGTTCATGGATCGTTATGTCGTTTCTCTCTCTCTCTCTTTCTCTTTTGCTCGCTCGCTCGCTTATGGTCAGTCTCTCAAGTGCGAGAGGTTCTTCTGCGGCACCCGATTTGGACGATGTATTGCGACACTATGGTTGTCTGGAAGTTCTGCCAGAGAGATACGACCCACTCGCCGCGATTTCCCCTGCCGACGTCTATGAAAACGCAGTCTAATCTCTATCCTTCGTAACATCGCAATTTATCCGCGGAGAGAACGTTTTCGGAACGTTGACGACATGGGAGGAGTAAGTTGATATCGTATATGTCGCGAGATACGGAGAACGTAATTTCTCTTAGAAATGTTGAGAGAAAGAGAGAGAGAGAGGAAGAGAGAAGTAAAGACGAGTAATTTATGATGTCTCGTGCGGAGAAACTCAGAAATCCGTAAGCAAAGTGTAATTTAAGAACATATAATTAGCGGAATATTTTAGCTGTTTCGTTGTAACATCTCCATTTACTTTTCAAAACTGTTCAATACTTGTTCGAGCGTTGAATGAAACTATTTCCGTGTACTGTAATTAAATTCGGTGACTTATACTCACCCATCAATGTGATCTGTCCCACTTTTCACGGGTCCGTTTGCGAACTCCGGTGGCGGATCCGGAGTATTGGGACTGAGAGGGCTGAGAGGCCTTCTGGAATTCTCGCCAAGAATGTCCTCGAAGTCGACAACAGGCGCCGCGCCGCGCACAGACGCTTTTCTCACTAGCGAGGGCGACGACAATTTCTGATGTTTTATCATGTCGGTCGTGGCGCCGTACGAGAACGGCTGACTGGTTTGACGAGCGTGATACGGGATATCCTCGTCGATAAAATCGATATTGCCAGGCGGCGAGAAGGAATCCGCGTGTTTCCTGTAAGAATCGTTCGACGACTCGGATATCTTCCGGTCCGGTGACGCGCGATAATCGAAATCGTCTCCCCGCCGATGATCGATGCTCTTCGACGACTCTCTGTACTCGTTCTTCAGGGTGCTGTAGCTGCTGCTGGAGTTGTACGGCGGACTGGATTCCTTGCCGGCTCCGTAGCTTCTGTAGGAATCCTTCAAGGTCGAATAAGTGGACGTGGGATGACTGCTGTTGTGACTGCTGTAGCTGTGCGTTTCTTGAATGTACATCTTATCGCTTCGATCGCGATTGAAGTTCTCTGTCGGAGGATCTGGCATAGACTGGCGAGAGAAAAAGCTTCACATTTACAAAGGATCTTCTTTCTTAATTAATTGACATTCTTATTGTTTGTATACACACACGATTGTAGATAATTGAGTAAAATTTAATATCACGTTACCTCGACTGTGAGCATCATATCATGGAGAAGCTTGTCGAGATCCCCGTGGGCTTGATTTTCCGGTTCGGGTTCCGGCGGACTCGGTCTTTGTGGTGGTGCACTGCTAATGCCACTGTCCATGGAAACCGTCAACGGCGAGCCACGGGCACCTCCTGCAGGGCCCGGATGTACCACGGCGTACAAGGATCCATCTATAGGACCGCAGGTGTAACCCAAGCCCCGGGGTGAGGTCTGAACCGACGAGCTCGAGGGAGGCGGAGGTGACAGTGGAGTCTCACGGCCTTCTAGAAGAAAACGCATCTATATATAGCGACATAATGATAAAAAAAGGAAAGAAACAATATATTTTGCTTTGTAAATTAAGTCTCAAATTTTCATCGTAATTGCAATTAAAAAAACTTTAGACAAGAACCAGCGCGCGATTGTTGGCGCACAAAATTCGGATTGTAATTTCTCTTTTGTTTTTCTCAGTTACAAAATATATAAATAATAATTTTCTGATGTGTCACCGTCAGCTGTTATTCTACAACATGCGCTATCACATTATCAGGGTAACAACTTTGTTTTTACTTTATTACATTATTAAGCGATAATTTGTTTAGGTTGTTTTTCTTCTTCTTCCGGAGCAAAATTACATCTCCCTTTTAACGGCAAAAACGAGAGCGTAATAAGTTAAGCCGCGAATAAACTCTCGCGGCATATTTTTCTTGTACAAGAATATCTGCGAGCACACACCCGCGCGAGCGCTATCATTCCGCGAGCCCGGGGAAATCGAGGAGGAGCTTGTTAGAGAAACAACCGTCGGTCATAAATTGTTGACTGACTTATTTCTCGAGTATATATATATATGTACGATTCGCAACGAGAGAGTTAAGAATCGCCCATTCCGTATACCGATCTTTCTAACAGCGCATCACGCCATTTAGAGCTAATTGCTCGGGCAATTTCAAAGACATTAGGGAATGTCTAAAGTAAAGTGTTTATAACTCGGTCGTATCGCTTCACATCGCGCGGAAGTAATGGCGCAAAAATGACGCGGCTCTCATCGAGTAGTTCCTTTGAAAAATTTTAAGACGCGCGACTTAAAAAAAAGAAAAATCCATACGCGAAAAGTGATCTTTTGTGTTGTAATTGCTTTTGTAATGTATTTTTGTTTTGTAGTCCTAAACGCGACTACGGATATATTGATGCCAACAATTTCCGCAAATGCAATGTCTTTTATTTTTAGTTGATATTGCAATCTAAACGCGACAATGGAGCGCGACATGACAGCTTTGTTAGGAATATAACTCCCGAGAACCCATTTGCATCCCGGTCGCAGTTGCCAAGTTCGCAACAGGGATTTCTGCAAGTCTACGGACCAAGCCATGATTACTCGATCCCCGCCGGCGTTTCGGTCGCTTTCTTGGGGCGCAACCTCAACGGAGTCTTTTTTTTTTCCTCCGGTGACCTCGTGACACGAGACCAACCTACTGATGCAAGGATTACGTCATCCAAGGCGTGCGAATTACTCAAGCGTGACACAACGCGAATTAGCGGTGAAATGGCGAAACGCTTTCAAAGAAAAGAGAAAGAAAGTACGTACGTGAGGTAGAATATTACACAGACATATCTTTTTTTTTTTTTATTACACAGATACGTCGTGATTTTCTTCGTGAATAAGCATCCAATCAATATAAAAAGACAAATATATAGAAATAATAAATCATAAATAAAATATAGAAATATTTTATGCGCGTTACCAAAAGATTTTCCGACACGTAGAGGAACTCCATTAGGTCGTTATTAACGACGCGAAAAAGCTTCTAAAAACAGAATCAACATCGGACAAAAAAAAAAGCGCAAAAAGAAATGGAGCGAACGACAACGGTAAGAAGTTTATTTAACTCGTTGGGGGTGAAGTTGAGCAACAATGTTATAAGGATAAAAAGGCGCGAACCTAGCTGGTACGATACGAGCAACAAAATCGAGAACAAGCTCGAGAACCAAGGCCCGAACTTTCTGCGCAAACGATAAAACTTTACCCGAATCCACTCGCGCAGAACAGAAGCGCGATGGGAAAATGGAAGTTCGGATATATATATATACGACGTTATGAAGTTTTCCAAGTGTTAAGCATCCAATTACTTCGAGATGTCAATAATTAGTATTTGCTCGAGAAACAATAGCGAGACAATATTGAGGTACATACATTTTTACATGCAATACACGTAACGATTATTATTATTATTATTCACCTCACGTGAGTAACACGTGCAAAATCTCGCTCGAACAAGAAAATCATTAGTCGAGATTCGTTTGCAGAACAAATAAAAAAAAAAAAAAAAAAAAAAAAAAAAAAATATCCGCGCGAGTGGAGCGATGAAACGTATGAGAATCATGATCTCGGACGTGTGCCTTTGGGCAAGGCTTTTGGGCCAAAAGGATGATTCGCAGTGTGAAAGACTCTTAACGGGTCTCTCCATCGAGATGCGTATCCGGTAGCGGCGTGCGCGCGTAGAAATTCGCGATGGTTTTATTTTTTTCCCTGCATTCACGTTTCCTTGTTTTTTCTTTTCTCTCTCTTTCTCCCCTCTCTTTTCTCGAATCGTTTGCTTTGATCCAGCATTCCGTGTGCGCCGCGGGACGCAAGTGTGGCCGATGCACTTGGCGCCTTAGGCCTCCTGTCATTTTCTCTACGTCTCTCTCTCTCTCTCTCTCTCTTCGTTGACAGTGGCCGACCGCTGTGCACGGCGTTCCGCTAACGCAATTGCGTCGGTTACGAGCGCTGGATTATCGACTTAATTGGAATTCCCAGGGTGTAATTATTTGTTTAAACAGCGCGCTACGCGCGATTGGATTTACTTTTAACGTAATTCGCCCATCGGTATGTCCGTTTTCTTTTCGCCGTCGCGATCGGAACGACCGCATTTCTGACATTTTTGCGAGAACATAGTACGTATTACGTTACCTGTATATGTCGTAATGTATTTACAAGTTGTATGTGTGTTCATGTACGTATAATATACTCGGTGCAATATTCAGTACTTTTTAAGTATAAATTAATACTTTTCTTTTTCGAGAAGAAACTCAATGACGATAAATGTGCGTGAACATAAAGTAAAGAATATACACGCACTGTTAAATTAGTGTTGGCTAAATGTTTTTAATTAAGCACGTCTTATTATGAATTTAATGACGAGTCAGTTGACTGTCTTGCTACTTTCTTCTGAGAGGATGGTAAAAATCTTGTCGGATATGTATATACAATGTAAAAAAAAAAAAAAAACATACAGACAGCTGTAACGAATCACTATTACCATTTTTATGGACAAGTTTTGCCGCGATAATGGCGCGATGGGGATCGGCGATGAGGCTAATTTAAAAGATCGTCAAGAAGGAGATTTTCCCGAAGGACACCGGGTATAATCTCTTAAGGCTCCGCGCGGGGAGCCTCATCTGAATTCAATCCACGTTGCCGCTATCTCGTCGACACATCGCGCCCGGTATAAATCATTTTTATTCGAGCGACTCTCGCTTATTACAGCTCGAACCCGCTCGCGAGTTTCGTCAATGACGACGAATCTTACCACCTCGGGGCAAATGCAACGCATTTAACGCCCGCGCGCAACATGCACGCATGCGGCAGGACCGCATTTGGAAGTAACGGCAAGCTCGAGCGAGTTTGCTCACGAGGTTCATCTCATACGTGCTGTAGAACGTTTTTTTTTCCACACAACAAGTTTTAGAACGTTTTTTCGACGAAACAGAACATTGTATTCATTTGCAGTAACAATCTTTACAATAGAAAGAACTAGATATTCCATAACATAATTATGTAACAGCAGAAAATAATTAAAGTTTTATATAATTTCATATATGAAATTATACAATATATAGTACGTATAAAATGGATTTAATTATATTAATTGTGTACTGAATGCATCGACAAAATTGATTTGTCCATGTTTTAGAGAGAATATTCTATCGATGTCTCTTCTGATCGAAAATTATTTTTGCTGTCGCAATATATGGTCTCTTTCAGCACGATGATGATAGGATTTGAATATGGAGAATAGGATCGTTGATGACACTGTATATGAGAATTTAATGGTATTGATGAGGACACGTAGTAGAAGTATGAAATGCGCTAGCATATAATCGATAACCCGCTGTATATGTTTGCTTTAATCGCAAACAATTTAATACACGAGAGAAACGATTTATGATACTTTATGCGTCGCATCTTCGCGAGTATTAAAATTGCTGGCACGACGTTGGCACTTCTCGACTCTCGAGTTTGTCAAATAAGTTTCAAGGTTTTTCTTTTTTTTTTTTAAATTGCATTATGTGTGTGCATAATCGATAATAGGTACCACCCACTTCGAGACCACCTCGGATTTTTTCGAAGAACGGATTTGGCCAGAAGGCACGGACTGATGATTTTTGGACTGATTTAATGAAGCAAGTTCTCATCGGCGCCGCGTGAAAGTTACGGCCCGGACGAAAACCACAAAGTTTTGCATCGCCGAATTGCGTGCTCCGGAACATTTACTCGAGACGCATCCGTGTGAGTGCGTGTGGGTACAAGATTGACGCATCGTTCGGATAAAAGTGAGACGGGCGTACATTAACGGTCGACCCGATTAAATTATCGACGGCATCTCACGATCCAGACATGCAATGGCCAGCATAAAACATGATTACATTGCTTCTGAGACGGGCGTGCGCGAACGCGCTAAAAATAGTCACGCGACAAAATCGCTAATATAGCAATATTACGCACAACGCGTAAGCCCCATCTACGCGTTCGTAATAGCTCGTAGTTATATGCGCCATAAAGGAGACAATTAACTGTTTCTTAACGATTAATTAATTAAGCTCGAGGCTTTCTCGCTTTGCGGGGTCGGTTCGAAACTGCAGGTGGCGTCGGTATCTCGAAAATACGAGTGTGGTTCTCCCGTTAATCACGCTCCGAGAGCGCGTGTATAAATTCCAGCGAGCGTAACGTGGCGCGGCTCGGAAAGCGCGCGTTTAAGCCGCAGCTGCAACTGCGCAACGCGCTGATGGCGCGGCCGGATAGCGCGCCGTCGCCGTCGGCTGCACGAATATCGGCCGGGAATTTATTGCGCCAAATGATACCGTCGACTAAGCTTTCCGTTCGGTCCTTATTGCAATTTCTCTCGACGTGCGTCGCGCTTTTTGCGCTTCGCGCCGCGTCGATGCGAGAAACGCGCGATGCGACAAGGACGAAATCGGTCGCGCACGATTTATCGCCGTCATTCATTTACTCCGCGGCTACGTAACGGGTGATCGAAGTGTACACGCGGAAAATGTATACATATATCGACGATTAAACTCAAATTTCGTCGCTTGACTGCGAGAAAATAATTCTCGACGTGACAGAAGGCAAAACCTATGCATTTAAGTTGTTTACTTTAGACAGTGTCAACTGTGTCCCATAACAAACAAAAAAACAAAAATTAATATCGCGATGCTGAAAAAAAAATTCGTCAAAGAAAAGTTTGCGGAAAATTGTTTCAAAGTAGCAAAGAAAGAAAAACTCTCGAGTCGGATCCGAAGCTATTATTAAACATGCCATAAAATATTGTTTGACATTTTTTTTTTTGCTCCGGTTTACAAGTTTAACGAGTTTCGTTCTGGAACAAACAATCTTTCAAGCGAACGACATAAATTTCACGGCGTTTCTAATATAAACGTCGGAGCGAAACGATTGCGAGCTACGCAAATACGAGCCGAGAGACCGCGATACCAATCAATTTAATGTTTATCGCGAATAATAGTTGCGCGATCTGAGACCGGAGACGACGATGTCGGTATCGCGATGCGACGTCGTAAAGAGTGCTACAAACTGATAAACTTTATCTCTATGACAGGGCGTTCCCGTGAAATATCTCAAAGGAACATCTTCGCGGAAAGAAATAAGAAATGTCGTTTATCTTCGACGATAAACGGCGCGTCGCAAATTTATCATTGTCACCTTGCTTTATCGGGAAAACGCAAATAATAATCAACGAATAATATTTTTACAATAGAGAGACAATAACGCTTATGAAGAATTTTACAAAGTAGTGAGAAAAATTTGTTTCGTGTGCGAAGATTCGTCCCGCCGTATTGCGTGTAACATTTAACCAATTAGACAATCTAGATTAGAACACTTTGCGAACAGCAGTTCACGCGGTGGAGCGCAGTTTGCGTGACAATCTGCAGTCGCAGATCGGGACAACACGACGACGGGAAACCGCCAGCTACTACTTCAATTTTTCACTCTTTCAACGTCGCGCGAGAGTGAATCGCGCGCGCGTGCGAACAGCTTGCATTCGATACCGCATGGGGTACCGGATATGGTAATTAGATTCTCGCGCGGGAACGTCATCGCTTTAGCCGGTTCGCGTGCTAGGCTCGCTTTCTCTCTTTCCTTCTCCGTCCCGTCGTGCGCGAATTTACAGTGAATCGCGGCTGTTAATCTATTTACTGTTTCTCCAGCTAGTTCGATTTAATCGCGGAATTTCGGAAGAGTACGACGCGCGGATGTGGTGCGTCGCGAGAAATTTAAGAACGCGATTCCGCGCGCTCGCGACAGCTTTACAACGTCAACAGTTAAGTTTCCGCCGCCGTGTTCAGTCGCGGATGTAAATTGAGACTTTCCTCTGGGGACGACTTAAGCTCTGAGGTTTGCGCGGCTAATAAAAGTGCGAGAAATTCTAGAAGAGGGTCCCGTAAAACGTAACGTTATTAGCAACGGAAGATGGGAAGTCTCGATAGCGGAAGATTAACGGTGATTCTGGTAACGCGCGGTGTTATTTCCAACTCTGAAGTTACACTCCATCCTTTGTATGAAAATATATAGAATTTCTCTCCAAGATTCTTTCTTGTTGTGGAACGTTGAAGAACGCGAATAATTTTAGAGACGCAGCGGTCCATATATTTATTTCGATTATTTTAAATCTCTAATTATACAGCTCGCGTCTTCGTAAAGCGATTAAAACAAATCGTCGACTAATTAACCGAGCGACTGATCTGCATAACAAAGCAGAGCCCCGCCTACGTATGCGTATTTTTCAACGCATACAATACATAATATCAGTCGTGTCACAAAATCGTTTCCATCACATAATTACTTCATCCCTTCTCGCCCTTCATTATTGGGCTTAAACGTCCGGGAGACGACGGGAGGGACAGATTGCTCATACGCGAGGTAGTAAAATTTAGCATCCTTCTCCAAAGAAAGGGTTTCTATTCATCGGCATAACGGGTTGTCATTATCTCCAGGTGGACGAACGAAGGGCGAGGCGACGGGAGAAGCTGTGAGTAGTAAGAGGTACTCGATGCGAAAGAAAAAGAGGGAGAAAGAGAGAGGTACGAACGAATTACTCGTTTGACGGCCTTATAGAGATTCATGAGACGCCGATGGGAAATGAGATCCGGTTGGGGATGCACGCTCCCCGCGACCGATGACAAAAATGCGAGAGACGGGGGCGTGGTAGAGCCGTGGGGAACTCAACAAAGAGAGAATGCGAGAATTTGCACCACTTCTCGCGAGATCTGATGATTAAGTAAAACGCAATTTTGCACACTCGCAAAATTAAATAAATTAAGAAACATTAATTTTTTTTCGCTCGATAGTAATTTTTAAAAAGCGCACAGAGTAATATATCTCATAATTGTTTTAAACATGGCTATATAGATGTCCAAGAGACACGCGCGTTTATGATTATCTTAGATATTATGTAACTCTACAATGTACGATCGTATTATAATCTTCGCTCGTCATCAGAGAGAATCTATCGATCATTTTATCATACCGAGTCACTGATGCGTATCCAATTTCAGCAGCATCAGGTGGCGAACAAGTCAAAAATGGGTATATAATAGGCACACTCAACAACACGAAACGACTTCTAATGCGCGCAAGCCGCGCGCCGCGGTCGAAAGGCGGAGAAGCCGCCGATAGATTCTTCAGATAGATTTTTGCTCTCTCGAGACGCAACGAGAAGACAAACCGCGCGCGTTCCGTTCACCGGGAGCACAGAAACGGCACTGTGCGTTGCAAATGTACGTACGATAGTGATCACTACCATCACCACCACACCACCACCACTACCGTCATTCGCACATTAACCACCACCACCACTATCCGTTTCTGTCCTCGTCGTCGTCATCATCATCGACTGCCAGGCCTGCGTCCGTCCTACGCAAGAAGTCGGCGATATGGAGTTTCGGAGCCTGCCTCTCCTCGCGCGGCTCCATATAAACGCACGCACCGCGGCGATCACGTGCGTGCAGATATGCGCGCCCGCGAGTTTGCGAGCCCCGAATCGCGCAGATTCACTTCTTGCACGCACGCATACACACAGATCTTTCGCCGTCTTTTTTTTTTTTTTTAAAGTCAGCTTCGCAAAAGCGCGTACACGCCAGTATTTAGGATGTTATGCCGTTTTACATGTACGTGTGAGATCGTATACATTTGGCACGAAAATACGTTTCTTTCCGAAGCACCTTTGTGCAAGTAGGCCACGTACTTTCTCACACTTTATACGGCAGCTCTGTTACATTGCGTCATTGTTGTGCGAGTACACAGTTTGTGTGTAAAACAAAAGGAAAATATTTATAATAAAACAAACTATTGTGTACGTTTATGTAGAACTTGAACACATGTACTTGCTATTGAACCACATATATATTTCTGCCATTCATAACTTTCATTCTGCACACACACACACACACACTCAAAGTGAGACTAGGATTCATTCGATTCATGTATTCACTTACACGCGCGCACACGCTCCATTACGCATTAATAACGTACTATATGACGCACGTGTCTCTCTTACGTGGAGAGCCCGTGTGCGCACGTGTGCGTGTCCCATGTATCGATGCGTACAGTCGAGCGTGCGTCGATTCCGTGCACGCGAAGGAGGCCCCTCTATTTCGCTCGAGTCGGCCTCCAGTCGCCGGTCCTTCTACGGCAACTTCTCCGGCAAGCCGGCCGGCTGCTGCGGCTATAAGTCCGTCGTCTTTCTCGGCGCGGCCGATCGCAC
The DNA here is from genome assembly GCA_014825455.1 of Pseudomyrmex pallidus. NCBI lineage: Eukaryota > Metazoa > Arthropoda > Insecta > Hymenoptera > Formicidae > Pseudomyrmex > Pseudomyrmex pallidus. The sequence continues at coordinate 1,322 of QVNV01004573.1, read as the reverse complement.
ACGTCGATCCCGTGCGCGCACGCACGCCGCCGTTATTCGGCCGTGGACGAGTGGAAAAACGGGGTTGAAACGGGGGACCAAATTGACGGCCGCTCGCGATTTATACCGGCCGCGGCGGCGATCGATACCGAAATTAAAGACCGCGCTCGGAAAAGATAGGCCGCGATATACGACCCGCGGTCGTACTTAAATGACTCTGCTCACTCTCCGGAGGAGATCATTAAAGATATACCACGTGCACGTCACGCGTGATGGAACTGTTCTCTCCCTCTCTCTTTCTTTCTTTCGTTGCGATAAAACTTTCAGAAACGTTTCTGGAAGTAGCGAGTTCAGATTGTATCTTACAGGCACGCACACGTTAAAACGACAATCGACGACTTATCTTTCCTTCTCTTTCCTCGTTTTTTTATTATCTTCCCGTGATGAAGAAATTTCTCTCGCGATTTTGCAATTGGCTATCGTACCGGGATGTTGACGTCGCGAATGAACATCTGGCAATTAACAGATTTATCGTCCGGCAATGCGCGTCGAAATATACCGCTGAGGTAAAGAATATTGCGCAAGCAACCGTTTGCTCTTCCTACTGCCGTCGTCTGGCACGCGCGCGTAATGCGCTTCTTCTTTCAGACGCGCGTACTATACACGCACGCACCGCAGCGGCATTCACCGCGATCGCCGCGTGTGTTTCCACCAGGTGCTCGTGACGAATGCTAATGCACGCTTAGCGCGCGCGCGCGCGCCAACGGTGAAGGGAAATTACAGCGGCGGGCGCGTCGTCAGGAAGCAATTAGGAATTGCGCGGATTTATGTACGTTGAATCGAAGTGATCGATATCGCTTATATATTACGATAGTCGCGGTCGGACATTCACGCCGGAAATTCGAGGTGAACTTATTTCCGTTTCGCCGCGCGACCTCATCGATGACCGCGCAATTTCGAAAATAACATAGCGATTTGTTGCACGAAATCTTGATGTAAAATACAATCTGCGTAGGTATATTTGAATTTCTCGAATATTGTTGTTATATTTTGTATACATGTGACTTCTATTAAACATTTCTGGTTTTATCTTCTTGGAGATTGTTCAAGTCGAGAAAACTTCATGTCGCGAGATCGAGAAGATCGCAAGCTTATTTTTCAGGGAAACAGAAGCTGATCAAGCGCTTATCTCAAAGGAACGTCGTCAGTGCACGTATGTACGTGCAACAGACACGCCGGATGAACGTGTTCATCAACAGGGGCGGCGATCAGTATGTGGAATAGGGGAGTACTCCACACATGTAAATTTGAGTTGTGTGGAATTTCCACATATGTCGAGCAGT
>QVNV01004572.1:0-21915 GCA_014825455.1 Pseudomyrmex pallidus | reverse complement strand
AAATTATTGGCCCGCCTATCAGGGAGAAGTCGAAACTGCTCGAAATTACTAGAGTTTTACTGTACTTATTGTTAATTTTCTGTAATAATGCGAGAGAAAAATTTATTCACTTTGCACTCTTTATTTTCGAACGCTCTATCTAGTCGCACTTGCACGTAAACAAGCTGACGTAACGTAATCTAATCTAACCTTCCCGGACGCCCCTTAAACCGACGGCGTGATGTATTCGTGCTGTTTGCGTGGAAGATCAGCGTACTGTTGACAATCGACCGACAAAGCCAAATTAATTTGCAAATCGCTGTTCGAGCAAATCGGGAATATTATCATGATTGTGTCACACGATCGCGGTTGAAACACAGTTATGTCGAACAAGATGTTATGCGAGAAGAGGGTAGGGAGAAGGTCGAAAAAACAAAACATCAAAACAGTTGTAGACTTTAAAATCTCCAGATGACGTCACAACGAACATTTTCTATCTCGCTTTTGATCCCGCGATTCTTGTGTTCTGCCTTTCTCCCTTTTTTGTTTTCTTATACACCGTGATTCTTTTTCGATTCATCTCGGATTCCCGTTACCGTATCCGCGGAGACAGACGAGTGCATATCCGCGAAGCCTCACGCTGTCAGTCGTCCACTTTTGTCTACGAAACGCATGTGTGTATCGTCGTCAGCGATGCACAAGTCGGAGCACCGCACGCAGAGGATTCGATCCGTGGGGACGAGCTGACAGTGAGACTTTTATTAGGGGAAGGAGTCAGCACAAGCATGATTATGTACCTTAGAGCGTCTCCGTCTCCCTCTCCTCCCTCGCTCCCCGCCCATCGACATCCTTCTTTCTTTCGCCATCGCGTCGACGTCATCACTGACGACGCACGACGACGAAGCGGCCACCGCGAGCTGCATTGTCAACCCCCGGCCGACATTCATATATGCATGCATTGGCGTAGAACGGCGAGAAATTGTCAGCGGTGCGATCACAATAGACGACCGCTTTGTCTCGTTTTTGTTTCGCGTAAACGAGAAGCTCGCGAGGAAAGATTTTTTACTTTCTACAAATACAAATTGTGTTATTGTCGACGTGATACGTGATACTTACGTTATACGTTGCCGTGGCGGTGCGAAACGTGCCGTTCTCTGAAACAAAAAGAGAATATTTTCGTTTAATCGTTTTTAAATATCGAATTGCAAGTCGCTTATGTAATTATGGACGCTTGCATCTTTCGAACTGCATTACTGCTTCGTCGCGCGATGTCTTTGACATTTAATTAATATAAATACTAATATTTTTTTGTAATAATTTTACAAACTAAAGTATTTGGTTTCTACTTCTCCGCTGTTCAATAGTCTCGCGGTTCCGTTGTTGTTTAAACAAGTTCTCTACAGGTAGCAATTTTACAAAGAGCGCCACTATATATGCGCCGAACTTTCGAAAATCGCGACGAAAACATTAACAAATTTGTAAAAGTAAAATTGCAGAGAGTTAAGCCGTACTTCTCGAAATTTGCATATCTACCTCGCCAATGCCGCCCAAGGCGATATTGTCGTCACAATGAAACCCTCCTCTAAAGCTCGCCACCATCCCTAACACAGTCGCACGGACGATGCAACGCGCGCGTGTCGGCGACGAGCTTTTGCCTCGCGTCACACGTGCCAAAGTTCACGAATTTCGATCGCGCATAAATATCAAGGCGGTATAAATACAGCGCCGCATTCTCTCTATCGAGAGAGAGAGAGAGAGAGAGAAAAAGAGATTTCTCTCGCGCAATATACTCCGCGACAGTTTAAAAATAAAAAGCACTTCCTCTCGTAACGGATTATTTAATTGGAAAGTGCACATATAAAATACAAATTGAGAAATATCGCAACGTATTTGCATTACTAACACATCGCGTTTTATTTCAAGCACGCCGTCACCTAATTCCGATGTGCGTTATTATTTGTTTATTTACAAAAAATCAAGCAAGCTCTCACACGTAAAACATATTCGCGCTAAGAAAATTAGTTTAAACAACTCGCTCAGCTTTACTTGCTTCGGTGCTTCAAGTATGACGATGTACTTCCATCTACTGCATTGTTTCTGGCTGGAATGCATAGAGAAGGATCGAGGAAATAGGAGTCAGGAGGAGGACGAGAGTCAAGGAGATCGTAGGTGTGAGGTACTGTTCGACGCCAGTATCTGAGACAGTTTCGGCCGGCAAGACTTAACAAATAGGTAAAGTTTCGTCGCCGAGGATGCTGGAGTTTGCGGATTCTCCGGCGCAGCCTCGACATCCTCTGTCCTCTTTGTTCTTAAGTTTATGATGTATTAGCTGTACTCCGCTGTGTACTCTCCTTTCCTCTCTTTCTCTTTCTCTCTCTCTCTCTCTCCCTTCCCGTTCTTTCCCTATCCATCTTCTAATGTTCCTTTCCTCCTCTCTACGTCTACTCTCCGGAGTTAACCAATTTATGCAGCTCCGAGATTTAAGTTACGAAGTGAATTTGAACCAGCAGTATATATATATATATAGAAATAATGGGCGCGCGGAAGTTTGTCGCTAATTAAAAAACTTGGAATAATGAGTCCGCACGATTATGAAAGAAGATTCAACCACTCTGATGGTCGTTTCCTCCAACTTTGTGGAAAATCTCGTAGAATCAAAAGAAAGCTGATACTTTTTTCGGAATTTTTCACACAAGATAACGAGATATAGAGAATAATAATTTCGTTTTCGTGCGATTGTATTGTCATTGTACACTTCGCATTTCTAGAGAGGGAGGAAAGGAAGAGGAGGAAAAAAAAAACGAAAGTTCGTTCGTCTTGCACGCAGACGCGCGTTCGCTTACTCCGGGATTAATAAACTCTGTCGCGTTTCGGCTTAGCCCGTGGCGTAACTCCGTGCGGAGAAAATCAATACCCAATACACATCCCAAAGGTCTGCTTATACTTGTCGCGCTATCTCGCTTTTATCTCGATCGTATCTCGCATATTGGCGTACGCCTAGGCGTCTCTCTACGTGTACGTGTGTACGTCGCGCTCCACGTACATATACACACGACGAAGCAACGCCGCGCGCACGCAAACACACGGAGAGACACGCGTAACGTGCCCAGGCGAACACACGTATCGGTGCCGCCACCGCCCACACATCGTTTTCCCATACCCTCTCACGCGGACTCTTCGGGGTGACAGATGGCTTTGTAGACAAAGAACTTAGCCGACTGGGTTTCGTGGACGTTGCGTAACCCGATAAAAGCAAACCCAAGTCGATCTTTCTGATCGAAGTCGTCGTCATCGTCGTCGTCGTCGTCGTCGTCGTCGTCGTCGTTTCTCCCCGCGATTATTCCCCTCGATGGGGCCGAAACGATGGGGTTGAAAATCAAATCCGAACGTCTCGATGGAAATCTTTGTCCAGTCAAGATTACTCCCGATGCCTCCCGCACCGCGCGACACACCGTGTCGATCTACTCGTTCCGTCCATCAACCCTTAATCATCAATCAGATATTCCCCCTTTGGAACACGGGACGGTAAACCGTGTTGAGGCGCACTTCGGTGCCGTTCTACAACGATTAGACGATTAAGAGAGAGAGTCCTTTATAGGAAAACGTGTTGCGAGTCGCGGTCGTCGTCGAGTACATGGAATTAGCCGCGGCCATTGTGCGTGCAGATGCTCCTCGACGCTCTTGCGTTGCCCGCTCTTTTTTTTCTTTTTTTTTTCATCGCGCATACTATGACGCCGCGTGATATAAGCGTAAAAATAGTTTCTGACGTGGCCGCGTCAGAGAAGTACGCACGCCGATATATATCAACGTTCATAGTTATGACATACAACGCGTTGTTGGAAACAGATTTATAATTAGTTTCCTGTCGCTGCGAGACCGCGTAAAGCGTAAGCGCTTGTTAGACGTGGAGTCAGCTTTGACGATTTAGCCTCGATACGCTTCTCTGAGCGTTGACACGATATTTCTGGATATGGATGTATCTTACGCGCGCTGTTCATTGCGCGCATGCCGCGTAACTATTTGTTACGTACGTACGAAAGACTTTAAACACAGTTAATTGCCAATAATACGATTATTTTCGCTAGCGTAGTATAGTCTACTGGATATGGTCTACTTTAATTTTTACAAAACGGTTTACTTAATTTTAATTAATCCACATGTGTGCTACTCTTTCATTATTAGAAATTTTACATTTTAATAGATTTATTAACAACCAGACTTAATCAATAAGTAACGCAAACTCAACTCATATTTAACGCGCGCGCGTGCGCGCGCAAAGAAGCAGTATTTAATAATTTTCAGATTTTTCCAAAGTAGAAGCTCGCGAAGTTTCTAACAATCATTTATGTGCTCTGCACGTAATTCTGTTTCTTTTTAATAAATACTACTGAATGAGTTTTTTCTGGCACCGACTGTAATTCAACTACCAAGCATTTATCGATTTTTTTTATACGCAAATAAAACTTTATAGTGCGCGACTGGTTTCAATCGAACGAAATATTCTCGCACGATTGAGATTAGTTTTTTTTTCCTTCTCGTCTTACGTTTCTATGCGTGATTAAGGCGCGAGCGTGCGTGCGTACGTGCCACGCACACACGTGTGTGTGCGTTCGAAAAGGGGGCGTCTAGTCCGATGGGTGACACAATAGACACGTGGCAGAGCCCAATCATCGCGCGGAAGATTTGGGGAAAAGTCTGTTTTTTCTTGAAATTTTCTATTCAGTGTGTTAACTCCCTCGGAAATTTATTAATTCAAACTATGATGATGTCAAGTCGATATGTGTGTACCCAGTTTCTCCGCTGACAGCGTCTAATAAGCAAGTAAACAGCGATCTGAATATAAAAATACATACGTCACTCTCAGGAAACAGAAGATATAAAATTGTAAGCGTTTTCTTTTTTATTTTATTTTATTTTATTTTTTTTTACTACTTGATTGAAATCACGATCCAAAACGCTAATTAGCGACGACGGAATCAATGTTGCATTCGCGGAAACGAAAAATTTCCGCGATAGACGACTCGATGGAAATAAATCTGTCAATATACGTGTACGTATAAAGTTCGTATATAGATCTAACTCCCGAACAATTAAACATGTGTTCCGGATGACACGCGCGAAACGTATCTCTGTAGCGCGCGCTGTCGCCCATCGAACAAAGTCGTATTTCCATATCTAAAGTTAGCATTTGATAACTAGCTCCATATTCGATTATAAGCCTCTATCGCGCGCGAGAGACTCGAATGTATCTGAGAGCAAACTGCTACGCGAACATGTGGCCCCTTGTGCCTCAGGAGACGCCCCCTTCGTATAATCGTCGGAGCAGTAATGGAATATGTCGATTATGACAGAGAGGGAAGAGATAAAGAGAGAATTTCCAATGAATTCCCATTTGAATATATTACGTGCATATCGAGATGTCGTAATTTGCAACGCGTTTGTTTTGAGTTATTCAATAAATTTCAAAGAAGCGCCGAAAATTAACAGAACAGTTAATATCGCAAATGCGACGAGTCTCGGCAGTTTGCAGGACTTTGTAGTTCGTATCGAAGTTAAGCGAGGTTTCTGCGGTTATCAGCGCTAAGTATCCTGATACGGGACCTGAGTTTCCTTGCAGGAAGGACGAAGCAACAAGTGGCTTCTTAGCTCGGACAATCTTAGCTCACTGCTCAACAAGTGTTTCCAAGTGAACGTCGTATCTTGAAAGTGTCCCCGGGAGAAACGTTAAGCACACATTTGCTTCGCGGAACGACGATTTTCTCTTAATCGCTCGTCATTATATCCGTCGCGTAATAAAACACAGCGTTATAAATTTCGCGTTTTACGATCCATTTCAATTCACGAAAGAGATGGAATTCAAAATGTAAAGTTCAAATAATTTTATGAATTTCCGCGATAAACGGATTTTTCCGCGAAAAGCAAATATCTAATATGATAGATTTTTAATTATACAATCAATTCAAATAGAAATTTAAATCACAACAATAAATTTAAACCGCATTAATGAGCTGCGTCGAATATTTACCGATTTAATATTGTTGTGTTTGAAATAATCTGACACCGACTGCATTAATTTAATTTTATCGAGTCACCGCAATGCGGGCGGACTTTTTTTTTTCGAACGGACGAAACACGTGGTCGTACAAATCAAACCGTAAAGATCGTATCAAACGTATCAGAAAAATCAGTATTCTTTTACGATGCGATTCTCGACTTATTGCGCTCGGCTATTGTTATCGAGCGCGGTAAAATAGTCCGCGATATTAAGCCGGAACAAAGCGCGGCTAATCTCGAGACGAAGGAGAACGAAAAGAAGAAAGAGGATAGCCGGTCTCGCGTGCCGCGCGCGTCTAAATAATAAAATAAAACCCGACCCTCTCTCTCTCTCTCTCCAACACACAGATCCTTGGCCCGCGCTCAATACCGTCAGCAACAAGTTGATATCTTGTTCCCTCCGCGATTATGGTTGGGGGGTTTGATTGGGCGGGGGGAGGAGAGGCGTCGTGGTAAGAAAATGTCCTTTCTTCCAAGTTTCGCCGGCGGGACAATTCTTTACATCAACAGGTTCTTCGGTGCGGACCGGAAAATCTTGGAGGGACGAGTCTTTTTGGCTGGCAAGCAGGAACCGAGAAAACTTACGCCTCAAGAACAACGTTGGGGTGGGCGAACTTCCTTAGGGTCTAGGAGAAAAGGGAAAAGGAAAAGGGATGGATATTCCTTGGGGGGGTAAACAGAGCGAAGACGTTCGAGATTCAGCGTCTTGTAACCTGTTGAAGAGCGTCATCCCTTGAGAAAAGATAAAGCCTTTTTAAGAAGAAAGGAAAGGGCGGCGCGAGCGCGCGGATAAAGGCGCCGGAAATGAAAGAAGGAAAACGGTCGAGCCGTAAATTTATTAACGGGAAATAATGATTGATCCGGACGAGATTGATACCGTTTCGTTCGTTGCTATTTCGTATTCTCGGCTAAGTCGAGTTTTCTCTCGGATTTGAATCGTTTTGTGGGAGGAAACGATTCAAAGAGTCTTATTAAGATAAAAGTCTTTAGACACTCCGCACGGATAGAGAGAGTGAAATAAAAGAGGTAGAGACAGTATCGAGGTCTCTAGACGGCAAGACGGTGAGAGTGAAGAGAGAAAGAGAAACTGAGAAGAATGAAGGAAAGGAGAGTGAAGAACAAGAGCTCTTTGAAGAAGTGACACCTTTGTTTTCCCAGAGGGCGCTCGAACTGTGAAGGGTTAGTAGTCTCCAGGAAAATTGACGTTACGAGGAAATTACTCGGAAGCGGAGACAAAACCTCCCTCGTTGACGATGCGCACTTGCACGATGGGCATGTACACATCTAGAAACTCGTTAGCCCGCTCTTGATATGCAGTGTACTAATCTATATAGTACGCCAGAGATTGGACTAATTTAAAACTGGAAAGACTCGAATAAAACAAGTATCATTCGTGATATTACTTAGTTAAGAAAATGGAAAACATTCGTATTTGCTTCTAATTTGTTAAATCAAACTTGAATAAAACTTTCTTGTCCGACTTGCATCGTCGACTTTAACCGGAAGGGCCGTTAGCTTTTCTTTTTTTTTTTCTATTTTCCGAAAGATAGATTGCTCTGTATCGAATTTTGAACAGCCTCCGAGAGATGATGAGCTTCGTTTGACTTTTTAACAGCGTGTGCGCGTTTTTTGTGAACGCGAGTCTCTTCATAAGACGTCGGAAGGCATTGTGTCACCGTCAATGCATCCCGCAGGTATAAAAATATTTAACTGCGCCGCTATGTCAACTTCCCGTAATCCCGGTAGGTTCTTCTTCCGGTAACCGCGCACCAGGAACTCGCGCACCGGGTATGTGCACTCGATCACTCGTTTTTGCCTCTTCTCGCCGGCAACAATCGCGAACGAAAAAGAAGCCGGAAAGGATCTCTTGCATAGATTCCAAAATATGCAGAACGCGGTCGCGACGCTCGAGCGCACACCGACAAAAGGAAAACGCCACTGGCGGAAGGGAATTTCTGTGCGTGGAGGTGGTTTGCGGGCGGACTGCGTGTAACGTACAAGCAAAATGAAAAGGAGATCATCGTCAATTCTGTTTTGTCCACAAAACGCCGCAAACAGAGGCGGTTTGGCATTATACGGCCTGTCGTAAATAGATAGTGGTGAGCCACCTACAAGCAGATGATGAACCTTTTTGGGATACTTCAGAATTAACGACAGGCGGGAGATGTGCGCGCGCGCGTGCGAGCCGATACGGGGGAAGAGGGAGAGGTGTACGAAACAGAGAAATCAAATGACGAGAGAGAATCGTGCGGGAGTAATTTGAGATGCTCTTCTTCTTCTTCAGCTGCCATTGGGCAGATGCCGAAATTGACGACGGAGACAATGCCCGTAGGGATAATGGACTTCTTAATTCGAGATCGTCTAGCTGAATGAACGTTCATTTCTACTCCGGATACTGCGCGATCGTATCAAAATGTCCGTCAGTCTCGTTTCGCGGAGACAATGCGCACTGCACTCATAGTCTTGATATCTGTATGAAAGATGAATGAAGAAACGTGACGGATACCGACGAAGAAAAGAACCTTTTCCCCCTTTCCATCGTGTTTGTTGAGTGGTTTTTGTTTAGTTTCTTACATTTTCTCAGCAATATGGAAATTAAAAGCTCTTCTTTAATGTAGTCTTCGAAACGCTTCTTCTCATCTCCAACAATATCTCCATACCGACGGACGAGCGCGTGTGTGCGGCGCAGACACGTGAGGACGTGCATGCGACTCATTGTCAGCTGACACCTGTAGACCCACCTATCTACCTATCTACCTACGCGAGATACGTACGTGGCCACTTACTTACGAGAAAGTGGGGTGAAAAGCTCTCATGCGTTCTTTTCATCGCGTCTCCCAGCGGGAACGCTGCTTTATGTCCACACGCGACGCGCATCCGTCTTGCTGCATCGCTTTACGGAAACGGCTCTTCCGTGTCCTCTTTACTCGGTCGTTCTTAAGTCTCGAGTCTCATCGTTCTATCGTTTTTCACGTTGCGATTGAGGATGAGAATATCGTCTGACGCATTTAAGTCAAAGACTGCACTTCTCGGCGTCTTTGTAAAAGCGTATTTTATGCAAAATACGGGAAATACGTGTAATAAGAAATATCGCGATTTTTGCGTCCGCGAGAGAATTTCCGCGATACCGGTCTCTCTCTCTCTCTCTCTCTCTCTCTCTCTTAATTAAAAGATAGTTATTATTCTTAGAGAGAGGGAACGAAACCGCCGCGTACATATTTATCTCGGAGAATGTTTAGCGACCGAGCTACTTGCGGCTAGAATATTTTTCTAACGAGGACGGGGAATTCTCAAGAGCGTTCTCGTGCTCATGAAAGTCCGACGACGCCGCGAGTAAGTCGAATCTCTCCTGCATTATTTCAGGACTTTCGACGTTTGTTGAAATTTACCTCGCCTTGTTAAACCATCGCGTTCTTTCTTACTTACGTAAATTTTTAACTTTAGCTTTTTCATACTTTTTCAACACAAATGCATTCAATAGCGACATAAAACAAAATATGATATTACGATGTAAAATAAATTGTTTTATAAAGTATGTCGATTTGACACTCAAAAATATTTACACAAAACAAATGTTTTATTTTTTCGTAGAAAGATATTTTGAAACTCAATGAACGCAATATTTAGTTTTTGTAATGGCATCTTCCATTGTGTTAAATAACACACACATACACACACATATACACACACAATTTTTATAGCGCACAATTAATCACTCATATATTGCAAATCAAGCCGGTTCGTCTTTTAAGGGGTGGGTGCCGCAAGTAAAACCGCGGTGCTATTACGGTGGGGTAGTTATCATCTGCCTTTCGTTATCTATAAATTTGTACACCTGGACGCATTGGCGCCATCGCGCGGATTGTCCGCATTCTCTATTGATATATATATTTATCGATTCGAACAAAATTCGCGGTTGCGACAATGATTTGCGTCAAAAATAACACTTTTGATTAATTCCGCACAGAACATAGAACAAAATCGTTTTTTGTCGTGTCGAAATTTTGCGCTAAGAATTTTTTAAGCGGATTAAGAAAAAATCTTTTTACGTCAATTATGTTCACATATTCATTAAAAACACGGGCTTCTCGTAATACGCGTCGTAAACTTCCACTGCTTTAGGTGCGCTGTCGAATTAGCAAGATGGTCCGATAAAAAGAAGACTGCCCCGATTTCATTTCCGCTTCGCCGTTCATACCCGCATAATTCGGAGATTTCGCAATAAAAACCTTTCAACGACGAGCGAATGATTGTTTGAACTGAAGCATCTCATAGCGTCGGCGAGTGCATTCGATTTATGCACTCGATTAAACGCAAAAATCCCGTGCTTAATTATCCGTAATATCCGTGGCAATCCGTGGAATATCATGGACCGCCGAGTCGGACCAGTTTGAAGAGCGACGAGTATTAAAAAAAAAAAAATCCACTTACGCACGTACACGCGTGCAGTCGATCGGCCGCGCTGGTTGGTCTGGGGGTAAAAACAAAAATCGAGGCCGAGCCCGCAGATACGCGGTTTTTGCGAAATTACGAGTCCCGCCTCGAACCTTCGCACACTCCCGTAAATCAATCGGCGCTTCGACATTCGTATATATTCTCCGTTAATTATTTTTATTCACGGCCCAGCGTATAGGAACGCCCAGTTCGCCGGCCTGGGAGTTCGTATTTTGTACGCATACGCACAAGTCTCTAGTCCACCCCGCGATCACGTTCCCGCACATGCACACATACATGGAGAGAGAGAGAGAGAGAGCGAGAGAGCTAGAGACGGACACGTACGTCCGCACAACGTACACACGAAAGACCACGTACGCTCGCACACGCAGGCGCCGCGCGGCGTAAGTGCGTCCGATGCGCCGAGATGTACGTGCATGCACGTGTTGTCACACTGTAGATGCGCATGTGTGCAGGAGCGATGTGTACGTGTTGGTACCGCTCGTGCGCAGCATGCGTCCGCGTGTACCCGGGGCGCACGCGTGTGCGTTACGTATTTTCGAATAGCGAGAGCCAGGCTGGTTCGTCAAATTTGCACATTTATTCGTTTACCGTCATACAATCGAGCTTAAAACTCGTGCGGACGTGTGCGAGTGCGCGGCCGTCCCGTCGGCACACGGGCGCACACACGACGCAGCCTCATCCCTTATTCATAACTCTTCGAAGGGCTTGATGGAGCTCCAAAGCTCACGACACGGACCGACGATTTTTTTGCACTTCGCATTCCTGTTTTTTTCCGCCCTGAACGGACGGGAGGGTGTGGCGTGGCCGCTGCTTCCTCACAAAACACTTCGTTTGACGAACCTCGTACTATAATAGATGTCGATAATACCGCGCATTCGATGGAATGCCGTCACTTCGGGATCCGCGCTGTTGAATTAATCCACGCTAATCAACTGAAGGTACGGACAATCTGCCGATGGCGTTCCCGATCGCAAACCCACGATAGGTATACGCGTGTCTTTCTTCGCGATGAGCGTTTTAGTAGTCGATGTTTCGACACTTCGAGATGGTGATACACGGTCGCAAGCGCAGTGTCTATCCGAGTGTGATAATTTGCAGAATTCGCGAACGCGCACGGGGCAGCTGCTAATTAACGGTTCAATCGCACACTCGGTCGCTTCGATAGTTTAATTGATTCCGAAATAGTTGCCTTCCGCGCCGCAGAACCCGTCGGGTTTATGCCCCAGAACAAACCCTCCGCGCGCTACCCTTGTCAAACATCCTGTGGTCAGGAGCAGAAGAGAGATCCGGCAAGAAATAAATTACCGAACGGTACATCCACGCGGATCCAAGAATGTCCACCCTTCCACTTTCTTCCTACTCTCCCGCCATCGAACAGTTTTCGCGCGAAACAAGTTCCCGAACCAAATCGAACGCTCTTCGTTTCCCTCATTTCCTGTCGAATTAAGCGAAAGTAAGAAACGGACTTTGTCTCTCACGCAAAGGGAATGAATGTCGCGTGTCTTGTCGATAAAAAGCGAGTTGAACGCGAATTTGCGACGCGAATGAAATTAAAGCAAAACAATTGCAATGAAGCGGAACTAGATTGTAGTAATTTTTCGAATATTGTTTTAGTATTTCATTTATTTTGCGCCGCGAAATGTGTGTATTGCAATGCTTTACAACGATTTATGCGGAAAGACTGTGCAGAAAACGGGGAGGCGGAGACGCGTGCATGATGTACTACTACTCCTCCTCGTAGTTTCGGGATCTCGAACTTTCAACATGCATGTAAGTATGTAGCCCGGCCGCACAACGCCTTTATTTCCCCGCCTGCTGTTGATACATTCTGCCGAGAAGCGCGAAACAATCGTGAAACGAGAAATTTTCCTCGTTTCTGTGTACCTCTCTGGGAGTACCCGGGGTCTATGCGCGAGTCCAGAAGTATCGTGGTTATTGTGTAACTACACGATACTTAGGTGGCCTCGGACTCACACAGGCGAGTAATTCGAAGTGCTCTGCATGACGAACTCTTTAGTGGATTTTCCAAAGGACCGCATCTTGTGTTCCACGATATTAAAATTTAACTGTTCGCGAAATATATATTTAGATTTTATAATTTGTCTCTCCCATTTCTTTTGTTTTATTTTTTTATTTTTTTTATTTTTTTATCTCGAGTAATTCGTTGAATTGCACACATTTTTCTGTAGGAAAAAAAACTTGTTCAAAAACTTCGAAAGTTTTATCTCACTCTCTCCGAGGTATAGAGGTGCTTCTGCGCGAACAATTGAGAGTTAAGGATTTTTTTGTCGTATTATCTGTTGAGGCACTACAGAGAGTAGGTGGCTTGTGTGTAGATCTGACCTAATCCTAAATCGCGATATAAAAATCTCTCATCGATCAAAGCCGCGGGGCAGGATGAATAAGACTTCGGCCATTAACAGCGGTCTGCGAATAACAGAGAGGGACGTATCAAGGATAAAGGTATAAATGCAGCGTGCACGCACACATCTTGCACGTGGAGGATAGCACCGCGTGTTCGCGACAGCTAGGCACTACACGGCCGCGCATCGACGTGGCTGGATGCCCGCGGAACGGCTCGTAGAGCTCGCAGCTTTTAAGCTTGACATGGCCATTGGAAAGAACCGAGGAATCGAAGGAAGAAGAGAGAGGCTGACTGCAATAATTATCGGACGTGAGAGGGAAGGGTGAAGGAGGGAAACGGTGAGGACGGATAGACGAGGAGAGGACAGGACGAAGGGACAGAGAGGACAGGCTGAGAGCGACGGAGAGAGAAAGGCGAGTGTACGCGCGCGCACTTGCTCGCTTGCTCGCTCGCTCGCGTGAGAGGGTGCGAGAGACGATGAAAAGTTTGACCGGACGCAGCGAGCACAATGCATCGTGGTCCGCCCTCCACCTCCGGGAGCGACCCACCCCATAATCCACCCGCATTGTACGACCAATCAATATTGTTTTATATCGTGAGTCGTGAGACGAACCGGCTCTCCGCTCTGGCTCGACTCGTTCGGCGCTACGCTCTCTTCGATGGTACAGTGGCTGCTGCTGCAGTCCGTCGAGCCCTCCGGCTTCCGGAAATTCTTTCGCGTCCATCCGTCATCGAGAGGCCGATGGCCTTTCTTTCGCGAATTCCGAGACGCTCGCGAGAGAAACTTCCAATCGTCATCCGCGACTTTAATTCTGCCTATTTACCTCCTCCTCTTCCTTTCTCGTCTCATTTATCCTCAAAGAACAATGCGTAGCCCTCAGCTGAAATCATTTAACTTCGTTTTCTAGAAATTCTTAATCGAAGTCTCTTCACCAGAGTCGAATCGATGTGCTACGCAATTTTTTTAAACGTTCGGCAACTGTCTGAACGAACGTAAACGTAAAGTAATAATGTGTTTTGCAAAAACACATACGCGCACGCGAAACACCGGCGCGCCGTTTGCAAAAGTAAATATAAAATTCCACGTGTTACGATTAATATCCCTCCCCCCTCCATCTATAGAACGCAAAACACGCGTTTATTCAGTACACGCGATAAATGCAGGTTCATTGATTAAACATGAGAACGATGCGCGTATAATTAATTAATGAATGGCTTCCATGTGTGTATGAAAAACGGTGATTCCTCATTTTTTGGTATTGCTCGATACACTGTCATTATATGCGATTTTCATTCATTTAATTCGACCGATACGCGTACGCGCTTAATTAGTTGTTGCGTATGTGCCGAAATTACTCGTACTTTATGCTCCATTTCAACAAACGCGTATGTATATAACGGGGGAAAATTTCAAGTTGATTATTCGACATATTTATGCACCGTGAATTTCAAGAAGTGCATATCCGAAAGCTGATACAGTCATTATCACAATTGAATAAAAATCATCTTTCTCTCGCGCAAATATACGCAAAATATATTTTAAAGGGATTAGAGATCGGAATACGAGAAAATTACATGAACGACAATTTTGATTGTGAACTTCAAGTGTCAATTTCGCATCTCTTTGAAAAGTATTTATAGCAATTTATTTCCGAAACAATAACAAGCAAACAGCAGTATTCAAATAAAATACACACATGTTACGCGCACAAATAAGTAAACAAACTAGATAAATCTTCATCTCGCCAAGAGTATGGAAAATTGCCTAACGTTTGGAATTACCTAATTATGTTTACGTAAATGGAGTGATATGAAATGTATGTATATATTAATGAAGTTTCTCTGTGTGTGTGTGTGTGTGTGTATGCATTATTTATCTGTCTTCGCGACAATTTAATTTAATGCCGTGTGATTATCATCAGATTTCTAATAATCTCTCCCGATTGACATTTTTCAATAAGATCTATATCAAAGTTGCGAACACGTACTTATATTTATCAACCGTGGGTCGACTTCCTTTGACGCGTTCGAAATTCGCCGGAGAATGATAATTCGAGCAGAGTCAACCGGAAGACCGAGGCGTTGAGGACATTTAGACCGATTTTTCCCCACTGGCGCGTCACGGCGAGATTTTTCTTGCGCGACAACAGAAGGACGTGCAAAGAACAGCGCACAATGTGCATCCGCTTGGTTCGCTCGACGAGGATACGTTTCGCTCGCACGATGACGCTGATTCAGGATTATTCTCCCTCTTTAATTATCCTGCCTCTGCTCTCCGTCCCACCCCCGCGTGTGTCGGCATCAATGCCAGTCACCGTCGTCGTCGTCGTCGTCGTCGCCGTCTTCTCTCTTTTGCTCGCGGAAAGGACAGAAAGTCCAGCACGCGCGCGACGCGATAACGAATTATCTTCGAGAACACGCTTCTTGGGCAGGAACCGGAAATATCGCCAGACGATAGTGGCGATATGTCGCAAGAATTGTCGCGTTCTCTACGGCGCTGTTCTTCCCCGTGATGTTTTTTTATACACCTACATCATATTCTATAAATGCGATCGAGCATTGAATGCGTCTTTGAAAAATAATGTAAAGAGTGATGGCAAATTTTGCCTATTTTTTAGACCTCGAATTTTAAACTTTTTTTTATGGCAAATACTACTATTAGATGAAACATTAATCCCAGTAAAATTTCAACACGAGCATAGCCACGGAAATACAAGAGGATGAAAGTGATGATTTCCAATCAGGGTGTATTGCATAAGGAAGAATGCGTGGAAGTTCATGTAATATTGAGAATATAATTTGTCGGATGGATCATCTATGTGATCTATTGGATATATCAATTTTAACACTTTGCTGGAATCGGCAATTAGAAACAAAAAGAAGATCGATATATCGATATGCGATATATATCGAAATGCGATATATATCGACATGCGATATTATGATGTTTGCATAGAAAAATCTTATTCCTGCTCAAAATGCCTCTTCATTTCTTCGGAACCGTGCTCGAAATTATTGAAGTTCTACTATACTTAAATTTATTGACAGCTATTTATTGACAGCTGGTTTTTTTTTTTTAAGTTTGACATTTATTGCAAGTGAGATAATATAGCGATTCATGCAAGGCATTTAAAGATAACGAATCAAGGACCATTCGGAGCCATGTCCAGTGATGATTCGCGAGCCCTCATACACGCGCACACATACATATCGCGTAATCATCCATACACTTTCGTTCGCGTGCGAATATACCGCCGCATAAACGTAATACGCTCACACGCTCTCCTTCGCATTGAATTCACCATCGCCTTCCGCTCGTCACGCGCTCAAATACCTAGGCGAAACGAGCGTGCCGGATCGTGAACGTAATCTTTGAACCGCCATTAGTGTTCCATCAGAAGTATTTTATTAGCACCGTTGCGCGCGCGAGGTACACACGCGCATTTCGATCGCGTGAGGATCCGTGACACGATTTCCAACATAATTCTTTATTCTCTTTTTTTTTCCTGAATCTTGATCGTCCGAGGACACCGATCGGCAGACTGCAGCAACGCGATAAGCAAGAACGATAAAGCGCTTGCAACGCGTATTGCGACGCAAATTGCAAGAACGCTATTCTTTTCGCAATTATTTCATACGAAATACGTATCTGTCGCTGCCGATCGCGAGGCGGAATTACAAATGAACCTGATGCCTCGCGCGACACGCACGAAATTGCAAATCTTGCTATCATTAATCGTGATTACGCGACACGATGGAATTTAATCGGGTCGGCGGGAGTGGGGCGTTTTTGCGCAATGGAACAGGACACGCTTCGCCTCGGAAGAAGCGTACTCGATTCTCGCGTCGGGATATATTTATCGGACGAATCGCGTGCACACAGAGACCCCGCGCTCGTAATTGTCACGCGGTTCTTTATGTTCCTGCTACGCGCCGGGATTGGCCGAGGTGGACAATCGACCGAGGCCCAGCCGCGTTGCGGGGACCCAGTCACCGAAGATCCGGCCCCATTCGTCGCGACAAAACGACGTGGAAACGAACGTGCGTTACGGAAGAAGAACATAGGCCGACGTTACCATTGTCGTTCTCCATACTCGACGGCTATTTAATGCACGCGTGTGATCGCCTCTCCGTCCCCGTCTCGGCAACGAAGCGATCGCGATGATAGTGGTCTTCGTACACTTACATGTACTTACGCGTGTTCACTTATCTAGGATGTGACGTAAACGCCCCATCTATCCATTCTCGGTAACATCTCCGCACGTCCGGGCGGTGATACGCCGTCGTTTCTTTCGCTATCGCTATTGTCGCTGCACATTATATTATCGCGAGAGCAAGGATTTCTCGCAATGGTCCTTGGTGCGATTGGTTTCGACAAAGTTTATTGTTGATTCCTGCTATCGATGTGTGTATTCAGCGTCGCTTTGACGAGGGGTTGCGATGTTCGGCGACGCGTAAAATCAGGGGCGATTAGTCGGAATGCACACAATTAGCGTTGCAGTCGCTCGGCGCGAGCGCTATTACATTCCACGCGACACGCGTAGACGGTTAGACGGATAATGTTTTTTCGCATCCAGTATATATATATATCGTCAGGTTAGACATTCGCAATTTAAGCTACGCACAGAATTCGAATTGCCAAGTGATTTCAATTTAATCGGCGAAAGGTTCGCGCGCAACACGATGTAATTAATTAACGTAAAATATATTTAATCAGCGAAATGTTAAACGATCAAGTGCGATTGATTCCATGATTGAATCCACACGTCAATTTGGAGAAAAAAAAATCAAATCAACCGCGCGATTATTGAAGTTTGGACAACAGATCGTACGTAACAGATCCTTAACGAGAGTTTGAGAAATTTCACGCTCATCGGGGTTAATCGGGGGTATAAACCGACTCATCTTAGACAGATGTCGAAACCGACCGCGAAGTTCAAAGGGCCGTTATCCCCGACATTACGACGAACTTTACGCAACTAATCTCGAATTTCTCTAAGTCGGCAGAACACGGTTACACACGTTTAGTCTAATTCAAAGATCACGACTTGGCGGTAATTTGCGCGAACGATATATTTTATTGCCATTGTTGAGTTTATATTTTGATATATTATTCGCAATTGTGGAAATAACGTGATTTGGCTTTTTGTTTGTTCTCTTCAAATCCTTTTTTTTTTTTTTTTTTTTTGACTGGAAAATTTGTTTCTGTATCTCCGCTAAAGTGTTTCCGCTTAAGGCGCGTGAAACATCGCGAAATCGAGCGTGTCCAAAAAACAAAGGGCACTGTTGTTTGTCGCCGATACCAGTGATGTCTGCGGCCCCGAATTTACCGAAGCACGAAAAAAAAGATATCTTCCGCCCGTAGACACCAATAAGAGCCTGGTCCCTCGTTTCGTTACCCGCGCAACTTCTCGCAGCCATCAGCGCGCGAAATGTCCCCCGGCCCTTTGATGTTCGAGCGTTATAGAACACGAAGAGATTCCAGCGCGAATGGTGAAGAGCGGAATTCGGCGTCCTTCCATCCCCGGTGACCACTCGTGAATTGTTGCACTCTCGCGACTCACCCCATTCCGCGCTTTCGGTTCGCGCGCTCGCAAAGAGAAGCAAAAACACTCTTCGGCGCCGTTCTCGCACTTCAGCGGGTAATCGCAGCAAGAACGTGCTGTTGTCGGGGTGGGTCGCCTCCTCCGCCTGTGTCGCGATGAGACTGGGGAAACAATTAAGGGAAGGCGAGGCGCAGTGTCGCCTTGTATGATAATGCGCCGTAACCTCCAGCAAAGGAAAAACGATGTGGTAAAGGAAGAGAAGGATTACATGGTGATGGAGGAAAAGCGGTAGAAGTGCACGGAACGGGGTTGTGCAGGTACACGATGACGACAGAAGAGATAGTGAGAGAGAAAGAGAAAGGGGTTGGACGGGAGTACGACTAGAAGAGAATACGAAGTGGATGGTCGCGGGCGGAGGGGAGTTAGTGGAGGTCGTGGTTCTTACTTTGCATTCTTTTGTGTATCCTCCTGAGCCCTTCAGCCGACCTGCCGCTACCCGGTCGTCCTCTCTTCTCTTCCCTTGAAGCTTGAACTAACGCCCGAGGTTTTAATGCACTTGTCTACTCCACATACCGTTCATAAAGACACATATGCCGTCTGTTGAGCGAGAGTGGGCAGGCGAAGGTCTTGGAGTGAGATGGAGCCGCGCGTGCTGAACTCAGAAGCGGGACGGCGAAAGATACAGAGAACGGCAAAGAGGAGCCCGAGAGGAAGCGGAAGAGTGTGGCGAGCGTGTAACGATATGAAATGCATTTTAAATTCTAAGCATCGACCGCATTATGGAAGAATCTTTGCTCTTCGCTCTTGCATAATCCCGAGCGGGGAAGAAGATGAGAAACGGAGCGCGCGGATGGTTGAAAAAGAGGAAACTACACGAGAGAACGGCGGTTCATGATTTTTCGATGAATACGGACTACCTACTGTGTCCGGTGTATTCGAATTATTACAGACGTTATCTAATATTCCGCTACTATTCAATGCGTCATATACCGTATCGTCTTTCATGCGCTGCGTATCTCTGCGCTGATTGTAAAAAAAAAAGCCAAAACTTTTTACATATTTTTAGTCACATACATCAGTTCTGTTTAGTAATGAATATAGAACGTGTGAATGGATGGTGTTGCGGAGGATCTCTCGTAAAATTATCGAGCGAAATATTTGCAGATATAAGACATACGTACAAAAAAACTAACGGATATATGACACATTGAACAAACAGGGTCATCGAACTTTTACCATTTCTTTCATAAAACGATTTCTCTTTATCGCAACTGTGGAAATCTCAGAATAGTCTCAAATGTCAACTTACCTCTTGCGTCCCGGTATCCGCGCACCAACCAGCTCTCTGCTACGGCGTCATTCGTCAATCTAAACAGACGAAACGGAGTTTCAGAAAATCCGAACGTTATTCGCATCTCTCCGACGTACGTTGTCTAAGTTTTTTACCCTCGGCAAACGCAAGTATATATCATCCGTGTATATGCAATATCACACGAATGGAACATCGCTCGTGCGTCGCGTTATTCAAGCACGGAGTCTCCGCGCGACGGAAGCGGGCGGACAATTTCGCGCGAGCCTTTCTCGCGGGCGCGTATAATGCGACGTTAGGGTCGAAGGTGTACCCCAAGTGCGCGCCGATTCAAGGCGCGAGCGTGTAGGAGAGAGGAGGAGTGCCATGCCGATCTTTTCAAACGGGGAAAGAAAGCGGGCGCGCGAGATTCGCGCTTCATTCACTCGCGGAGTCCATGGAAGGAGGGGGCGCGAAAGACTCTCCTTCGAGATGTAATTAGCACATCTTGCCGTGACGGCGCGCGCACACACACACACACACACACACACATCTGACAGCAAGCGTAGACGACGACTGCGACGAACACACGTGGTCGATTTCACGCGCACGCACACGCGCGCGTGTACACACCGGGGCGCAGCAACGAACCGTGCGCGTTTATGTCGGCGCATCACACGCCGCTGCACCGCAGAAGTGTCAATACGTGGGTGCGTGTACGCGCGCGGCGACGACGAGCGACGAGTTCGCGTGCACACCGGTTTGCATTACGGCGGATACACTCGAGCACGTAAGGCGTTTTCTGCGATATAAAGAGCCGCGCGACCGGGGTTTAACGATAATACATAATTTGATGCCGCGTTTATTTTCCGCTCGTCAGAACGACTCACGTCACATTTGAAAATTATATCGGCGCAAATTACAAGCCTGAGAAGCTCTAATAAATTTGCGCTGATTGCTTCGCCACTTGCGGCAATTTCTTTCTTAATGAGAAGTCGATACACATAGAGAGAGAGACACAGTGTGAAAATCGGTAATTTAAAAATCATACATCTCAATCGAGGAACAAATGTCGAGACCGAAACGATGAATTATTTAGTTCGTCTCAGCAATATACGTATCGGAAAACAGATCGAACTCCTTGAATTCGCTATTCATTTTCTTATAGACTTCCGACAATGTTGCGTGCATTGATTTCGACGATAAAGGCGGTTCTAACTGTTGCCGACTTTTAAACTTTGTCGTCTGTCATCGACAAATCTCCATCGCGTTGTCAATGACATGCATATAACTCAAGGACGTGCCAACGAAATGATATTACTCCCGTGCGAAGCGTAAAAGTGGATTATATCGCTTTCTGCGAAAGAGGCGATGACGTGCGAAGGTATAAATGGCGCAACAACGCGGCGAAGTTTCTGCGTTATACTCAATCAATCGGTGAACAGAAATCGCGTTTTTTTTTATTTTTTATTTTTTTTTTATCGCGTATCGAAGGTCAGACGCGTTCGTTCTCAAGTCTTAAAGCGTCCCCGCGCTTTATTGTCAATCGCAATCGCACGCAGATATGACACGCGGGCGTGACACGCGCTAACGCGACACGTCGATCCGCAATTATGTCGTGCGAGCCTTCACTCGCATCCTCGAGACAATTGTAGGGGGTTGACGAAGGACGCCAATTGCTGCTGAACCAGTGACAGAAAGCTGCACGATTTCCGGGATGTGTGCTAATATCCGACATTAGATCGAGTGTCGTTCGGTAACGCGCGCGCGTGATTATACGCGGAATTGTAGAAGGAAACGCGAGAAAATTCACGCGACTGTTTACCGCATTTTTTTACGTCAAAGAAACAAATGCGCTGTCAAGTCGACGTTCTTTATTCATACGATTTGACGCACGTTCACTTTTTTTATGCGTAAGTTATTTTGCAAGTTTAGAGAACAAGGAGACGTCATCATAAGCCGCAATTTTCCTCATGACGGGAGGAAATATCGAAATACATGCGAGATGTAGATTTTCGTCATTATAAACAAAGCGAAATAAAAATCGAACAAAAACGTTTCAAAGTGTCTTTGATGTAATTTTTGTTGAATACGGAAAACATTCTCGATAATAAATTTACAACTGCGCATTATTGACGCACACGTGTATATCCATTCATCTCTATGAGAACACAAAGAATTAAATATGTGCGATGAAACATTCGTACATTCTTTACATTCTATCA
>QVNV01004571.1:0-25743 GCA_014825455.1 Pseudomyrmex pallidus | reverse complement strand
GCATAAACATCCAAGATTTGCTCGGACAGTTCGTTTTCAGATTGCACGGAAACCTTTTCTTTCATCTCTTTCTGTCTCTCCTCCTTTTCCCTTTCTCTCTTTTTGTTTGTTGAATTTTTGCTATTTCAGTTTAGTACACAATTCAAATTCTATTATTTTTTTATTAATTTTAATTTGATGTATGTATATTTAATTGATTTAGGTTAGACTAGGTTTTGACGCTTTAAAGAATATTATTTCAGAGCGCTTTTATAAGTAAAGCAAATTTACTCATTCTCTCTGTCACACACACGCGTAAGATTTCAATATACAAACAAAATATTATAATTCTATTCTATTAAGCAAACCTCTCGAAGAACAACAAACATTTATAAGAAACTGACATTATATCACCGCAAACAAATAAACGAATCTTAAAGAAGAATATAATTAATAGACTTACAGGTGATGTTGATCACCGTCGGACATTGACACATCACGTGAAAACAAATCGTCCGTGAATTGATGACTCCACGAGTTAATTGATGATACGTAATGATTATTCGTCACTTCGCACATTAACGTACGCGACGTGTACACTTGAACTATACGGAACAACGTTTTGCACAGTATTCTTCGTTAATTTGCACAACACTCGCGATTTCCGTGCGCACACACCGAACGCCATGTTTGCTACTCGTGACACTACGACAAAACGTTCGAACGTTACAAGCGGCAACTTCACGTCATTTCCGTGTTCCAAATCAGTTCCGAATCCACCGATCCACAAACTTAAAGACCGTGACTAACAATAAGAAATAACCGGATTATAGACGTGTACGGCTATTAGTTTGAGAATATAATCGACACTACCGATTCACGATAGTAGGTCGCTCGATTCGATCATTTCTGTACTTTAAAAACGAATTCGCTTTCGCCAAGAAAAAAAAACAAACATTGTGCGCGGAGCGTTCGGTGCAAGACGACTGCAGCGGCTCCCCTCCCCAGCAACTTCGAACGATGTAAACACATGGTTTAACGCAGTCGAATGAAAACAAATGTGTTATTTGCCTCGACTAAGGAACAACCAACACACATTCTAACAGTGTATAATACTTCGTATAAATGTGATATTCTTGTAAGTATATTATATTACGTGTCATAGAATATAATCTAATAATGCTAGAAAAATCCTCTGATATATTCTCTCTTTTTCTCTCTCCTCTCTCTTTCTCTCTCGCTTTTTTCTTACTGCTCTCACAATGCTGCATAATAAATCACACTGACAGCTCGGCGTGCAATTATAGAAATATTTTTATTTAATCATAATTATATCCATCCGCCTACTCGTTGTCGATGTTGCAACAAGTTGCTTCTAAAGCAAGACTGCGTCTTGGTTCAAGTGTTGAATCAGCTTGATCTATCGATCATGACTGTAAGGTCATCACTGTCATCGATTGCTTTACAAACGCGACAAACCGTATCGACCATCCATCTTTCTCGCGCATAATCTTCCTTGTGCGCGCGAATGAAGAAAGAACATAAACTTTTTTTAATATCTTTATTGAGTAAACAAAAGAAAATCGCAAGACAAGCAAGCGTTCGCGTCGCGTTAATAATAGTTATTCAAGTAGGTTAATTGACTTGGCAAGGCGTGCGCCAATCTCTGACAATTACTTTATGGATTTACAGGCGAATGGGTCGTTTGTCTCGACATATTGACGCTAACATCGCCATCCGGGGGTAGTGCAGCAGTAGCAGCAGCTTAAGATGATTCTCTAAAATACGATCCACGGACAGGCAAGTAGAGATCTAATTAAGCGAGTATCCTAAAAACGCTATCCCGCCCTTCTCGGCAACAATGCCTTATTATATCAACCCAATGAAATGGCGCGGACATAAAAAGAAAAGCATAATTACTGTATAGGGGTTGCCATGGTACGACCCCTGCGTTACAGTACACCAGAAGTGCCCCACGGGACACCAGAGCGGGGGGAAATTGGGAGGGGACAGAGAATGCAGCCGGGACTTACCAATAAGAAAAATCGTTTAATTTAATAACCCATCAAAAATATTTTCATCGTTCGTGCTGGCGGGCTGGAGCGCGCGCGGTAGCGAACGTGGAGGAAAAACCGGAGACTTATCAACAAGAAGAAAGACGAGAGGAAAGAGAGAGAACGGGAAGAAAGAACAGAGTCCGCGGACGGTTAATGCAAGCTGGCTTAAGCTCTTAACGACGGCCAATTATTTCCGTTAAGACGACCACTCGACGAGTAGCTGCTAACGAGACGTGCCTATACCACCGAGACGTTATTCCACCCGTATTCCTTTAACGATGAATTCCGCAGTCCGCGAAGGCAGAGGAAAGAAATCGAGATAGTATTTACATAGTCGCGGAATAAGGATGCGCGAATTATACGTGACAAGCTGAGAAATGCGTCTTGGAGAAACGCGGCGTATCTATTGGTCGGGACCGGCGCGATAACGACGTAGACAATTCGAGTGACGTTCCACTCCGGCGTGGAATCGAGTCTCGAGAGCGGCGTGAGTCGCGCGTTATCGTTTGAATCTCGCGAGAATCTCGACAACCGAGAGAGGTAGGCACCGCGTCGAAGAGAGATACCAATTAACTTAAAAATTAATTACCATTCCACGAGTAGCCCAATTAAAACGGCACAATGAGGCGGCTGTGCGCGGAGCGCGTCGAAATCGATGACACGAACGAGGTGGAAAGGCGAAACGCGCGAGGAAAAACAGGGACAAAAAAAAAAAAAAGAAGAAGAAGAAGAAAAATATTCTTAGGACCCAGTGCGCGATTAATGAGCAGATTTAGAATTTTCTCGCGGTCTGGTGATAAGGGGCCGGGACCGGGGCGCTTTTAAAATCCGAAATAATCCTTGTAATTATCAAATCCCGGCGTAGCAACCCTATAGAGCAGCATCCTCGAAAGAATCCTGACTCCTCATTACCAGCACCGCCGCGGCATCAAAAGGACCTTCTCGCTCGCCTTGTGTGCTCCCCTCCTGTCTCCCCGTCTGCGACGGAAAAGAAAGTCGTAAAAGGACCGCGTTTCGGAGATAAACGCGCGCGCGGTCGACAAATTGCGACAAGTCCGCGGAAACGGGGAGACGACCGCGCGCTAAGATGGATCCGCGAAAAATACGGGAAAGAGTTAATAGCGTGGCGCGCTATCAGAACGAACGGCCGGCCATCTTGCAGAGTAGACTTTCGGACGAGTTTTGATGCGCAGCACGCCGGTAGAATAGAGCGGACGGAAGCGTTAATTACTGAAGTTTACGAGTTCCTGGCAACGTGGGGGAACGAGAGAGACGAATTAGTATGCTAATTTTTCCCGCCGCGTCCGCCTCTTCGTACACGTCGGAAGAACGACTTTTACGATTTCTGATGATTTTATAGCAGTCTCGCGCCGCGAGAGAGCTACCTGTCACGTCTCATTTATGAAACCATAACGCATCTAAGTAGTCCCAGAACTATTTCATCGCAGACGTACGTCATTAAACGAAATTGGTAACGACCCGAGTTTGTACATTCAGTCATTTAACAAATATAATTTCAAGATCATTTTTCTTCGCTTGTCTCTTTTAAAGACACAAACGTCTTATAAATAAAGATCTTTTAGAGAGATGTCATTTTTTCTACGTTGATGATATCGATAATGAAACAGTGCATTAATGTGTTAACTATGTGTTAATGATTCACAACGAACGTTAGCGACTCGGATGAATTAATACGCGGGTGATATAATTTCAAGATCATTTTTCTTCGTTCTTCCCATCTTTCCTCTCCCTATCGAGAAAAGTCTTAAGTATGAATAAAGATCTTTCAGAGATCATTTTCTACGATATCGTCGATGAGATCGAGAATTGAACAGTGTGTCAATGTTAGCAATGAGTTAATGATTTACAACGAACGTTAATATGACTCGGCTGCATTAACGATCGATATAATAACGCGTCGAGTAAACAGCGAGGAGTGTAAGAGGCGTAAATGCAATACATACAACAGCGAGTTCTTCATCCGAACTCGCTTTTTAGCTCGCTACGTTCCACTCTCACCCCCACCTTACCCCGCGAGCGGCCGACGCTATCTATTGTTTCTGCCGTACACCCGCATATCCAGCGCGATATATCTTTTCGACCCTCTTATTGCTGGGGGTAGTTTGTCATGTTAATTTCGCGAGACTCGCGCGCGAGGGTGGCCGAGCGGGGCTTTTAACGCACTGCCACCGTCCCGGCGTCGCTTCTCTTCTTCGCCACCGCTCGCCTCCATTCCGTCCAAGCCGCCGCCGCAGCGAGATGCAAATCTGCCCGACGCCGATGAAAGGGTTAACTGAACTGCCGGCCATTAATATGCTAATAGTTTTCGAGTCTCGCGCGCGATTCCGGCTTATGAGAGTGATTATCGCCGCGTAATGACCCAGAAACGCTTTTTCCGGAAGGGTACTTCCACCCCCCCTGAGAACCGACGCGCGACCGCCTGTATCGCCCGCCCGACTCTCGCAGTTATGCGGTTTTCCAATGCGATGGTTTACGATCCGCCGTGAACCACGACGCGCGGAATCATCATTCCGAACGTACATATTCGCTAAAGAGACTAAATCGTCGCAGTGCGAGGAGGAGTTTCTCGAAGAAATCAATTAGAATTAATCTCGCGTCTTTATCTGTCACGTTTCGTTAGCGCATCAAATATTTTCATATTACTTCTGATCCGTAACGCGCCGTCAACTGACCGCTATTACGCTTCAAGACAGATGCGGGTAGTGATAAAGATCCATTTGAGCGTCGGACACGTGATCGCACGCGCGCCACGCTATGCATCACAATGGCACATTCTAAACGTTACAAAATCGCCATTGAGGGGGATTTTCTACGAGCGTCCATATTGCGCCCCGGTGACTGACCTCGTTATCGCGTCTATGAAATTTCACGATCGATTAAAAAAATATCGCCCTTCGAGTTTCGAGCCTCATTCTCTCATTCTCTCTCTCTTCTCCATAGCGGGAAAAACGTAAGAGCGGTTTAACATCCGGCCGTAAAAAAGGCGCCGCGAACGATCAAGTGATGTAATGTACGGTAAACTCGACGACGTGTTCTGCAAAATATCGTTCCATCGCCGTATAGGCTCGCGACCGATACGTGATCTCGTTACAGCGCGACGGTGGCGGCTTAAAATCGCCATCGACGGTTGCAATTCCGTCAACGCGGCGCCCGGGCATCGAACGATGTTTTTTTTTTTTTTTTTTTTTTTTTTTTTTTTTTTTTTTTATACGTATGAGCCACGTAAAAGCGCTTTACGCTCGACCACCACCGACGCCGAATCTCTCCTCGGAGGGTGTCGATCTTGAAAACTCGTAAAGCCGAATGAGATTCACGCTCTAATCCGACAGATGATTAAACCTTGGTTTATTGCCGCGTTGGCGTTACGATGTTGCGACAGGGGGTCGTCGCGCAGAGAGAGGGATGCAATCGGAATTTCTCGACGTGCGTGCTCCTCCATCAGTCGCGTTACCAGCTTATGCGCTCCATCGATCGCCCTTCGCGCGCGAGAGATTAGGCACGTTCCTACTCTGCCGCCTCTGTCCGATTGTCGTAAATTGTAGCCGCTGGCATTGCTCGAATACCGGAAACCTAATCGTCAGACAATTGTGTGTTATCTCTTTGAAAAAAAAATATGTAGAAATGTTTAAGAGAATTAATCGTTATATTAAATCACTTGCTTTCTCATATTATTTATACGCAGCAAGTAATTTTTGCTGAGATCCGTAAATTTATTAACACGCTCACGTATAAATATATATTATATATAACGATTCTACGTTTCGCGCGAAAATAAGTTGCAGCGCGCGTGAGAGAGACAATAATCGTTCGGAAAGGACACGGAATAGTCGCGATTTCGCAAGACATGAATACTGAAATAGACTTTCTGCAAATGCGATGACGGTGTGGAGTGTAAAGCACCGGTGTCGACGCATAAGTTGCCTATCTTCTCTCGACACTCGGTGCCGGGCTTTATGCGTCGGCCATAAACACGAATTAATTTCAATCGCTCTATGCGCGCACCTATACGCGAGAGCACGTGTGCGGGCGCGGCGTGAGTGTTCGCCTCCGCGCGCGAGCGAACCCGCGCTCGTGTAAGTGCGCGACAAAGGGGAGGCCAAACATAAAACAATAATGGCGAAGCATAAACGACAAAGCACTTAACACTTGGCACTTAAACAACTGGCAAATTGCTCCCTTGTCAGTCCGGCCTTAACCGAGAATTTAGGTGCCGGAACTTGACGAACGACCGCGTCCTAAATCGAAATAATAATCATCCGACGAGTCGCCTATTGTCTTTTGTCTTCGGTCCCCGATGCGGTCAATCTCTGACAAATATCCCCGAGACAACAAAACCGCGAAAACAACGAACTTCGCACGATGTGCTAAGCACACACGCGTCCAATTTTCTCGTAGGGTCAAGTTCGATCTCACGTGTCAAATATACGGCGATTGCGTAAATAAAACATTTATTTATCGTATAAATATCATAAAAAGAGCTAGAAATTTAACAGTTAATTATTCATACAAAGGTGTTCCAACGTAACAATACAGATATCTATAAATAAAAAATATTTAAAAATTAGCAAAGTACTATAATGTTTTTGTGTATCGTCACACATGTTTGTGCGGCAAGAAGAAAAATTCGTAAAATCCGATATGATCGGGGATCATACGGAAAAGCCTATCGGAAAAAATCTGTTCGATAAATTTCTTCTTTCATAAGACGTAATGAAAGTCAAATAGTGGTCTGGCACCCCGCGCAGTTTAAAACGTTTTCCAGAATAGCGAGGGGCGCGGGTGATGAGGGATGAAACATAGGGGGGCGGAAAAGAGGGAGGGAGGGGGCATATGGTGTGTCGTAGCCCTTGACGCGTATATACGGATGGACCCTACGGAAACCAGCACCCTTATTATCACCAGACAGGCCGAATCGTCGTCGGTGGGGTGCGGAGCCGTCTTTTTAATTTTACAATATCCCCATAAAATATTCGCCATAACAGTAAAAGTAGACGCAGGCTAAGCCGTGATTTGCGAGCGGACGATATTGCGGTGCGGGCGCGTTCCTCCCCCTCGCTCGATCCTATCGTGTCGAACGTTTCGCCTCTCCGCGCGACGAAAGAGATGAAGGAAGATCCTCTAACTAGCAAGTGTACCCGTCGCTTGACAGGGGAACATCGTTGGTCGTTTTACGGGATTAAGTGCACATCGTCGCAAAACTCGAAATCGAGATCCGGACTCTCGGGTGGGATAAACGCGGGACGCGGATCTCACCGTTGGATTACGGAAAGCGCGAAACGGCCCAGACCAACTGATCAAACAAGACTCGGAGCTGTCGATTAAGATGTTTGCGCAGCCACGCCTTCGCAGATTTCTGTCTCGCGATAAGGTACATATAACTTCAACACCTCGTACAAACTATATGGCTATCTCGGCCCGGGAAAGAAGTGCACTTCGTATCTGTTTAAAGATAGACATTACAAACTGATATCTAAGACAAACATACACACGCAAAATATATGTAATAATATATATTTTTTTTTTTTTTTTTTTTTTTTTTTTTTTTTTTTTTTTTTTTTTTTTTTTAAGACAAAGTAAAACTCTAACTTATTCCGGTAAAATATCCAACACGAAGAGTAACGAAACAATCTCCATAATTTCAGGTCGGGTCATAAAGATAGACTCGATAACGAAAAAACAACCTATACAGAATGAAATAACGGAAGGCTCGTAAAATCTAGGTTCTCTCTCGCGCGCACGAGTGGCCGCCGAATCTTCTGCCATTATCGACAATGGACTAAGCTCGTCCATCGGCAACGTGGATCGGTGTCGGACGAAACTCCGCGTAATGTCCGTAAGAACCGGTCATTACGCGATGGACGCGCAACAGCGTTTGATGGGAGCGACGAGTAAACCGTTTTCCAGACGCGCATTACACGCGCGGACGGTTCCGCCGCTCGAGGAAACAAAACAAAACCCGGGTTGTGCCGCGATAGAGAGAGCACCGCGCTATAACGCTACACTTGCACGTTGGTGTTTCTATGTGTGTGTGCGCGTGGCGCTTATACGTACCGTTCCGATAAATGCACGAGATAACGGTACGAAAGGTATATCATTATCTCGTACGGTGGTAAAACTTTCCGCTTCGGGCTTCCGTCGCGTACCACGCTGTGTCGTTCGGTAAAAAGAGAGAGGGAACATATACTCGTGAATTTTTAATTTTTATTGCGGCAGGAACGACAAATCCATTCCGGATTCGAGATCCGAAGGAATGATAAAGGACAATTCCGCACGCGCGAGCGCGCGCTTTTATTGCCGGTCGAATCGCGCGATTCCTCCGTCGCGCGAAGGATACATTTTCGAGAGGCCATAACCCCGAAGGAAAGAGCGGAAAACGATCGTTAATTTTTCATTCTTATCTTCGCGCGCCGACGGATCGCTATTGCGAAGAAACGCACGGTGAAAGATCCTTCTCGATAGATACGGAGAATTGCTCCGTTGTCAGCGTGAGTCTTTATTTCTTCAGTTTGATCGCGACAGTAAAAACTTCAATTTAATCCGACGTGAAGCAAATTTGCTCACGCAGTGAATTAAAAAAACGAATAAAGTACGCACTTGCGTGCGAGCAATTTAAAAGAAAAAAAAACTGTTTTTGAACTCGCGCGACTGACGCGTCATACGTAGCATTTTCGAGACGCCGTTTGGTCGCAACTCCTGGACGATCGAGGGACGATTGATGATCCCGGATGAGTGACGAGAGACGGATCGCCTCGTCGAGATACCACGGGGGGAGGTTTAAACGAGTCTTTATGCGCGCATAAGCGAAGGGAAGAGTTAACGCGCAACGAAAAATAAATAACGTCGCGCGCGGCGGCGCTTGCGTGTTCTCCGCAACGGTATATACGCAGTGTGTAAAATCTTTCTGCGTCGTGCCAGAGATTAGAGGAAGCGCTACACACACACACACACACACTAAAGCGGAGATGTACGAGCAAAGTGCGCGCGCGATTTCTAAAAATAGTTACTCACTGTGCTCCGCGCACATAGAGTACAGATCTTGAGCAGATGTTTCCATTATGCTCTCTAATTAGAGATGGTCACCGATAATAATAGATCCAGCACAATAAGCAAAGATTTACGAGCAAAAAACATCGAATATATTCTCGAATGCACTCGTAACATCGTAATTACTCGCACTAGCATTTTTAAGTATGAAACAAATTCTTCATGTAAAAATGTCACGTTACCGATCAACAATATTTCGCCGTATAATAATATTTGTGATGGACACGGAGGAGCCTGCATGAGATGCGATGTTTTCATCGTGATCGTCGGACGCGCATTAGCCTCTCAATAATCACGAGAGACTTTCGTTTCCGCGTATAGCATATTATGCACGTGGACGTCATTAAGAGCCAGGCTTTAAAGCAGCCTTTTACGCTTTACGATCTTCTGCAGGCGAGCGTGTGTGTTCCTTCTCGAGTAATGCTTTCCTCTCCGCGAGAAAGTGTGCACTCGCGTCTCAGAAGCCGAACAAAAATCGGCTGTCCAAACGAACAAGTATGCCGCCTCACCCGATTCGACCGCGCATAGGGAGCTGCATAAAAAGTCGACGCAAACTAATCGCACAAATTGCCGAACAATATTTACGAAAGGCAGACACGCGCGTTGTCATCCACATAATATCGCGAGTTTATCTGCAGTTTGCGAAACGAGCACACGCAATGAGTGAAAAAAACAATTAGATGTAATCAAATCGTACATGAAGTTTCGAAGAAGCTCCAGTGTCAAGTCTTTATATTTCGCAAAAAATATATCGAAGAAAACCATTTGAGAAGACGAAAAACATAGCAGAACTTCCTCGATTTTGCGATAGCTGTGTTCACGCCGCACATCACCGGATGATTGCACACGGAGACTATAACGAGATGGTAATCATAATTCTACGTCGGGCGCCAACCAAATAGACAATATTAATTACACTCGTGTAATAACCAGACGCACTCCGTGCGGTCGCCCTCTTTCTCTCTTTCTCTTAGCGCCAATATAAATGGCATTCATCAGCGAAGCGCGAGCGCACTATAAACCATATATAAGATTCCATCAGCATATATCTCCTGGAGCATAATCTGCGGAGTGGGGACCCCGAGGGATTAAAAGACGGGGAGGTGGCCGACGAAAGGGGGAGGCCTATTAACGAGTACATTAAAACGTATAAACCTCGCGATGTTCCCCGAAACGAGTCAGTCGCGGCAGTGTATTCTCCCGCCAAGTAATTTACGAGGTACCAGCGACGTCTCCTCGCCCTCCTCTTCCACATCCCCTTTTTCGCCGTCTCCTGTACCCGCCGATTCCTTTCGCTCTGTCCATTTTTTATTGTCCTCCCGGGTTGCCCCCCGGCTTCCGACTCTTTGGCGCGCTCGTTGAACGCCTTCACCCTCCCACCTCTCTCGCGAATCTCTTCAGTAAGACGGTCGTTCCGCTCGTTCTCTTTATTTCTCCGTTCATTCGACCTCTTCCTCGGAGTGCGCGCTCGGTGAAAGAAATTCGGGGATTTAACGATTCCCGAATGGCAAACGAGACCGGCTTACTTCGTGGGCTTAAAGGATGAGGCGTGATTTTCAGGAGTAAAGGATAAGGCGACCGCTCTGCTCTTGGTCTTCACGAGACCTCGAAAAGCGTTTATTTCGCACCACTACGAGCCGCTTTTTTCTACGCACACGATTTGCGTATTATTTATTACATATAATACAAGTTTTTAAAGATCACATGTATATCATATACACGTACATTTTTTAGATTAAAGAAAAGTAATAGTGATATCATTAAACGAACGAATCTAACATTTCTCAGTTAATTGCGTTTATCGCTACTTCTCTTTTGTTAATCGCAAATAGAGGTAACACCGGGTAAAAGCTTCCACATGATAAACCAATCGTAAATCGGTGGCCACCTGGGAGAATTCGATTGTAGGTTGCCTTCTGAATGGTAGATCCGGGCACGAGAGGCGCGCGATAATTTAACTTAATTAATCGATACCACTACATGTGCGAACGCCAACGGAGGGACGTCGCGCGGCGATGGCGGCGACCGCAAAAGGCACCTCGACAAATCGCCGATCAGATAGAGAGCGGCGGCTACACAGTGCTTCGCAGTTTTGTATGCGATGGCGTAACCGCGGCGAGACACCTGCGCCGAGTCCCACACCGATGCGGATCTGTCGTGAGCGCAACCAGTCGTAATGGTGATTTAATTCCTAGCACGTGAGATCGTCGTCGTAGATGTCGTGCTTTTTAGGTGGCTTAATGGCCACTTGACACACACCGCGCGCGCGCATTCGGAAGGGGTTGCAGGGTTGTGTGTAATACCCCCGCAGGTGTTTTCGGAGATACGCGCGGCAACGACAATTGCACGTCAAATACGTTCGGCCTGTCGTTTTGTCACGCGGAATTAGCGTGGCGATGACTTTTCCGGGCCACGTGCATCGCACGAAGATTGATATCTGAATAAAGCGTACGAGTTTTGTAGAATTTACGGCACTCGAGGGTTGAACGTATGTACAAAATTAATCTTGCGAAGTTTAATTCGAGCGATTCAGCGGTTTTATCTTTTTGCGTGGGGTTGTTCAGACGGGAGCGAAGCGTGACAATCCCACAGTGACAATCGGTGCCAATATTTCGCGCCGGATATGAATTACGCTCAACTGGATAAGTCAAATTCGGCGCGAACCGTAATCCGGAAATCAAATTAAAAGAAAAAAAAAAAATCGACTATTTTCGAGCTCGCGAAAACCTCGATGATCTAGTGATGAATAAAATCCTGTCTGTCTCACTTGCAAATTTCAAATACCAGTTTTATTAAATTACTTCTCGATTGATATTTTTCGTTGTAGTAGTCTACCGAGTTCTGAAGATAATTGCTTCTCGCTTGTATCGCACGATGTCACTTGAATTTGTTTCATTACAATCGTTCGGTTCCCTAATTGTGCTCTTCGAGCGGAATTCAATTACATCTCGTCCCTCAGTCGCCCGTCATATTTCACGTTCCAAATGGCCGCCGGATACGAGGAGAAAAAAAAATCCAACGAGAGGCGAAAAAACGGTAGGCGCCGGACGATTTCGCGGAGGAAAGTGATTATGAGTGATACGCGGCAATATCCACCCTCACCCATCGGGACAGAAATTCACTTGCCGAGGAAATTAAAAACAGTCATCCAGCGCCGGGCCCGCTAATGGCGGGCATCGTTCATGTCAATATGGGCCATTGCCCGTATTACCATATTACGCTTAGAAAAGCCCCGGCGGCGCGCACTCGCCCGGGTATTGCTTATAAATACCGGCAATTACAAAACGGGGTGGTTTTTCCGTACCACGTCCGTCCTCTCAGCGTAGAGGATGGAAACTCGATTATATATAGTACGCATTCGAGGCTCCCTCTCGCAATCTCATTACAGCGCGTGAGTTTATCTGAGCGTTAATTTTTTTTTTCTTTTTTTATTCCACGTCGCAACCGCATCGCGGCACTCTTCATCGTCCTCTCGACCTTAAACTGCGTGTACACCGCCCATATACGCGAGATTCAATTCAACAAGCCGATGTTGTAAAAATAACGTAAATAAAACATATACTATGGAGAATTAAATATTAGTAATTGCAAAACCATTTCAAAAAAGATCGCGTATTGGTTCCGATATTTTTTATTTCAATAATTACTGCAATGCAATTAATACGTAATTAATATTTGACATTTTTCGCTGGTATAGTCTGTTAATAAAATAGCAAATTTAAATTATCGCATTCTTTTGATACGAGCTCTGCCGTTCGATGTCATATCATTTTATTAAACAATATACGTGTATAGAAACAGGAAGAGGGAGAGAAAGAGGGAGAAAAATTGTATTATCATCAATTCATTATTGTACGACACGTTTATTCGACGGACGAAATCGAAGCGATTGCGACGCATCCGGACAAATAAAATATTGTTCTGTATATGCGCTCATTGCTGACTAACATCGATTTTGTACGGATCGCTGCGGAACACGCACAATGGCGAAAAGCGGCACGTGCGGCCTCAAGACTTCCGATCAATTAACTCCACTTTCAATTCGTGGCGCGGTTAGGGACGAGCCGTGCTCTTACTTGTTAGCCGTGTAACCACCTCCCCATTTTTTCTCTCCCTCTCCGCGCAACTCTCTTAGCGCCCTTTTTCTCTCTTAGAAAAGAAAGGATCGAAGCATATTGACGGACGATGGCGTTCGACCGTGGCACGTTACACGGCCACGAGGGTGCTCGAGGGATGCGAGAGTAAATATTAAAGCGCGCGCCGCGCGCAGTCATCGGGCCGGTAATGATTGTCGCCGAGTAGTCCTATAAGTCGCGCGCGCTTATATATACCTGATGACTGTCAAGGAGACGAGGATTTTGACAGCCATGGGAAACACTTCAGCATATATCCGTGACTATATTCAGAGAATTTTCTCTAAAGAACACTTTGATTATACGAACGGGAGATAAAATAACACGTGAACTCAGCCTTGAGGGACGCGCTCTTTGCAAGAGAGATTAGAAAAACGATAAAATTTCTAAGATATAGCTCTATATATTTATTTATCCTGTTCCTACGTGTATTAACCTGGATGTGAATGTTCAGTAGTTCTATTGTAAGAGAATGTTTGAAGAATCGTGTATCTAATGTATTGGAAATAGATAACGTAAAAGAGATACGGACCTTTCTGTTATCGAAGACAGAATTTCGAATGATCAGGAGAGATGTCAGATATCTATTTCGTTGGAGTGTAAATATTATTTATTTAATATTTTTGTATTTAAACTTGATGCTCGCGACGCGAGATAAATGAACTCTCGTGGCTCGCGTCGTAAAGTCATTTGATCGCCAACTATCATAAATTACAGAAAGATATAAGTGCGACAGGGTAATGGACTCACTCCGCTTCGCGTATGTGCATTTACATGATTGAATATTCATGGAAAATGTATAGAAACCGAGTCGTCCTTGCCTTGTTTGCGCAGGGACGATCCTAACTCCGTCGAAGTGTAATATCGAGCGCGATGCGGGAACCCGTTCAAGTATCATTCTTCGCCATATTCTCCGTGGCGACGGGCAGGTAGCAATTTTGTTCAGTTTCCATGTACTTACGGCAAGCCACTTTCGACGGAACGATAGCAACACACACACCGTAGTCTTGTTTTCTTCGGTATCGCGTTTCTATCTATAGTGACTGTTGGCAAAAAAAAAGAAAACAGGAAAACTGTATAGAAATGTAAACTCGCATAGTTATCTTATTTCAATACTTTTACATCTGAAAGACGTCAAAATAGATAATTTGTATAATTAAATACAAACTCTTTGTGATGAATTTACATCACATTAAAAAATGTCGATCGCGTTTCTTGCCAAAAACATATCGAAAGGTTTTTTTGTTTCAGATTTTTCCCAGGGAATAGGTTAAAGTCATCAGACCTTCGTCGCCGCGAAGTTTTCACCCCACGTCATGCACCTTATGTTTCACCGTAATTATCCGAGAATGACTAACTGCCGTTCGCAACGCGAAGCGTACGCGTGCGGAGACACGCAGGTATGGACGCGTGCAGCGGTCGGCGTTATGCGCGCCTCGAAAGTGGAAGCCTTAATAACAGCATGCGTTTCACACTGCGCCGCCCGGGTAAACTTTACAAAATATCGCACCGAGGGGGGGCAACGAAAGCACGACTGTTCTCTCTCGGCGAGAGACGCAGCCCGGCAAATGAATCAGAAAATAACGGCGGGAGCTTCCCACACGTGTCGAGTCACGTGTTAGATAATTAGATATTCTTTAGACCGTGCGTTAGATCGCGTACGGTGTTTCCATTAGATCGCAGTTCACGGCTCTTCGCCGATCGCAAACCTCTCTCGCACCCTCTCCCAGTGAGTTTTTCTCAAAAGCGTCGCTTCCTTACATCGATCATATCGATAGATCTAATGATCGGATAGCGTGCCGGGAAGATTCGAGGAGTATCGTGTTTGACTCATCACCTCTCATCTTCGATCGGAAGTCGCGCCACGCCTCCATGAGGTATTTCTCGCTCGCGCAGGCAATGGCCTGGGAAATTAATTACAACGTACAGATATAACGCGGTTATGCAACGTATGCAACGATTAAGAAAAGTATACATATGTATATATAACAACATTTGCAACTTGCAGCCACAAAGTGGAAATTACATATTGCGCGAGAAAAAGTAATATGCCATTTGCAACAACACTTTGCAACACTTGCTACCGTAAAGCGAACATTACACATTGTGCAGGGGAAATTGTCGAATTACACAGAATTGAATATATTACGAGTTCGCACGTGCACGTGGCATATGGATTGTCGCAATATCGTAATTATTCAGCGACCAAAAAGGTAAATGAAAATCCGACAGGTGCTATTATGTATTAACACTTTACGCGTTGGCCGTATAAATAAAATCCAAAGTGCAGAGAGAAAATTACGAAGTAATTCGATTTGGTTTAAAATAACCATCGACCAGACCGTTACAACAATCTCGGTGGAAATATATTAACGCCCATATATTTCGCCCATTGGAAATTTATATCGGTCAGTGAAAATACATATCGAGAGAGAAGGAGAAAGAGAGATGGGCACGGAACACGTGTATGAAACGGCGCGTCGCCCCCGTGTAAATCGCTGAACAGCCGGCGATGAATATATATCTATGTACACATTTGACAGTGGCGCGCGGTTCGCGTTAAACAGTACGATTCGGATTAAACAAGCCGATGGGCGGAGTAAATTTCGGGTCGAGCGGTGTAAAACGGCATTTTGTAACGCGCAAACGTTGCGGTATGGCCTCGACTTGGAGATTAATGCATCCTGGGCTTTACATTTCATTGGCCCGCGAGTTTGACTCCCGTTCGCGTTTATACGCACATAAATGGAGGCGTTAAACCGACTGCCTGACACCTCTGATAATTGCCTCGCGCGTAAAACCCGTTACGAGCCTTGTTTGTCAGTTTCGCTACTAACGTATACTACCGCGCCGCCATATACTCTGACCCCTCTTTCCGCTTCTTTCGTGCGCTTCTCGTGTTACAAGCTACTCCGCTCGATTTTTCTTAAGATGAGATCGAGATTTCTTCCGATTTCGCTCAGCGTCTTTTCGTTTAAGAACTAACGAGGTCATCTCCGTATATTTGCCGACTTTCTCTCTAATGATAGATTAGAAAAAGTCATTTTGCAATTATCACAAACGTTTTGCGTTTCAATTGGAATAATTTTTAATTTTACCTCCGGTGAACATCCAATTACGCGATATAATCGCGAACGCACGTTTCTCACGGCAATCAATTACAGTATATTGTGTTCTATCGGGAAAGAATTCATTTTCTAGGCGTGCTATTTCATTGAATGAAGACAGCGGCGTTAATTTATCGGCGCGACATTTGCACAGTTTGATTATTCCCGCACGTTGTAACTGCCAATTACAGCCTACTGTTCGCTATTTCTCTCTCTCTCTCTCTACACGTACGCACGTATGTATCTACATGCCGCGTGTTGTACGTACGTACCTATAAACTAGTAACCGTCGGTCAAACAACGACAGCCGCGCGTAATACGGGAATAAATAATTACCGATGTATTACGGGCCGTGATGCAATGCAAATTATGCGCTTTCGTGTCGCGGTATACGACGTTGCCCGACCACGGAGTGCCCGAGCAGCGCTCTCCCGCACTTACGAGAAATTAATGTAAACATGCACGGTGGTTACATGCGTGCGCGTACACGCACGTCTATTACTGCCGTCAGACGCACACGGCACTCGTCGACTCCTACGCAAACACTATTGTTTGGACACGATTACGAGAAGAAATCGAGACCGTCCCGTGAAATAACAAACGACCGCAAGATTACGCGGGCGCGGTATTACGTCCGCACGTGTCGTAATTCTATCGAAATGATCGACCATCGAGAATAAACTCGACATTGCCTCGTCGCCCCGCGCGCGCGCGCGGTTTCACTCGAATGGAGTCTAATCAAAATACAATGCGCATTACAATTCAGCCAGAAATAGAAATAACAACCCGTCTCTTTATTAAAAGGAATAGTATTGTCAGACGTCCGGCAGCGAATCTCTCGTCTCGATGAATATATTTGATTTATTTACGCATTTGCTCGTCTATTTGTTGTATTTCTATACTTGTTTTACAATTATACACAATTACATCCCGGATGAAGGACGGATAAAGATGTGCCACGACATTAACTGAAAGTAGGTACGAGGGATGGTTTCCGGCTAACCGCCATCGAAAGGGGTTCCCACCCCTTTCGGCGAATTTCCACCCACCAAGTGATTAAAAACAATTACGGTTTCGCATCGTACCCTTCTAAACTGCGTAATGAGCATCCTGTTGTGCCGGGGAAGAGAAAAGAAATTGCGTCAAGCTTTCAAGACTACAGAGAGCGATTTATGGAGCGTTGCAATCCAAGATTATTCTCACATTACGTACTTGTTATTTAATTTTTTTTTTTTTTCAAACAGATTAGTTGCGGAGATAGTAAAATAAGTCTTTTGTTACATCTTGCGTGATCATTTTCTCTTGAATTTACTTTGTTCACACACACACACATCAATTCGCTTCCATGAAAACGTTTCTCCAATATAGATACGGAATTCTATTCCGCGAAGGGTAGTAGTCCAACTATCGCGGCAAGAGAGAAGGCTGAATACTTGCGCAAACAAGGGTGGTTCTCGTGTTAAATCACGAGGTAACTTCGAGGGCCAGCTAGCTCTCGCACGTACAACATCGAATCAGAAACTACCGCGAACCCCCGAGAACATTGAACTGAATGGATTCCCGCAGAGTTTGGAAATGCCGAGGCTAATTAACAATTACGACGGGGGAGAGGCCACGGAGGCTATTCATAATCATAATCGACGGGCCATGGAGACTCCATGGAGTCTATTGTTGGTAGCTTTCTACGGCGTCGCTTCCAACAAAAGACTACGTCGTGTCTGTGGTTATCCACAGTGACGCGCCTCGTCTCGGTCTACGTTGATATTGCACGTTCTGTCTGAGATATACATATAGTGTATATTATAGCGATGAATTGTACCTCATGTAATTTACCATATAGATGCGCTACAAAGGAATATGTTCGAAATTAGTCTCTTGAAATTCGCACGCACGTCTATAATTTCTAATAATAGAACGTCATGTTTTCCAGCTTCGGTTTATCAAAATTTATATTTTCTAAAAAAAACTCTCATCACGCTGATACATTTCAATTTTGCGCATTTTGTTCTTCCATTATTTATTTTCCACGAGTTCTTTGCGGCTCTTGATTTTATTGTTGTTGCAAAATATTGCGGCTCGAAGAAGCCGAAATTAATGGATTTTATTTAATTTCGAGAAACGGTTGCATATAAAATATGACTCGGCGTGTTTATTGTATACATAGAAGCGACCGACGAGTGATACGCAAATGGAGAGCAATCACCCCCGGCATATTGATAGTCTCTTAGGGATGCATGGAGTTTCCGCCATGGATGCTCAGTGTTTACAGGGAAAAATTCGATGCTTTCCATTAAAAGGGGGTGCAACGCAAAATGCGGTCCGCGCGCTCGCTCGTTCGCGTTTCCGACGCTATAGTCTCCCCCTTTCACGTTAAATGTAACAGAGCGTTCCGCGTGTAACATAAGAGCTGTTCGTTAAACACGATGATACATAAAAAAAAAAAAGAAGTGCGGAATTGATGAAGTGAAGTTTTTTCGTTAACGTAAACGCCAGCGTATCAATTCTACATCGCAAAAACCAATATTTCATACGCAGCAAAGTGAAGTGCCTCGGAAAAATGCTTCGGGTGGTTTTGCCTCGCACACAACTTTCGCAAATAATAAAGTTAATCCATTTTCCGGACGCTGCGCTTAAATTCGTTCTCCGTTTAACGAGAAAACGATGCAATCTTCGGAAAGTTGGAAAGAACTGGAGAGAGTGTGCAAAAGGCGACGATCACCAGCCGGCCGGCTTCTTTTCAATCTCCGTGAATCGAAGTGACTCGACGGTTTAATCAATCGCACTTGGCGCAATTAAATTTCTTTAACGAGGCCGACAGGTTCTGGAAAATTAACGAAGCCAAGCTCGGCCGGCCGCATAGATTAAAATCGGCTCGCTCTCTCTGTGCGAACGGAAGTTCCGTGTATTCTCTTGCCCTCTCTTCATTACCACTCTCTCCTCTTCGTTCTCTCCTCGCTTCAAACCAACCCCTTATCCCGCCGGTTCGCAACGAATTTCCCAGCCGCCGCCACCGCGCCGTACGCGACGCGCGGCGCCCGCAATATCGTAAGTAATTAAACAATTTGCCTACAGATGGAGTTTTTAGCCAGAGCATTTCACGCTTACTGTCACTCGAG
The DNA here is from genome assembly GCA_014825455.1 of Pseudomyrmex pallidus. NCBI lineage: Eukaryota > Metazoa > Arthropoda > Insecta > Hymenoptera > Formicidae > Pseudomyrmex > Pseudomyrmex pallidus. Next base: position 6,286 of record QVNV01004571.1, on the reverse strand, counting down.
CCGAGCCCATGCCAGGCTTCGTGTGCCTCCTCTCATCACTATGCATAACCACATTGCTCCTATATTAAAGCGTCCGGACAGCGCGCCGCTAAAATGCTCGCGTGATTAAAAATGCTGTCGCGGAAATTCCGGCATAAGCAGAATGTCAGACACGACCTTCCCCGGGGATGTGAGGGGTAGCAGCAACCAAGACCCTCCGTATCCAACGTTCTCGCACGTCGACAACCTGTCGCGCGCGCTCGCATCCACTCGGAAAGCTTTCCACGCTCCAGTAATTAATCGCGGAAAAGAAGAAAGAGAGAGAGGATCCGACGAGAGCGAATGAATAACACACACTCCGTTTCGCATTTAGTAATTTTGTCCATTTTTTTTTTCGTAAGCTAGCGAAATAAACCGTTTGTGCTTTTGCGGTCAACGCGAATTAAACCATACAGGGGTAACTGTTTCATGAAAGATCGCTCACACATCGCGAAAGAAGCAACATATATGTATATATAGCAGTACACGTATATAAACACGCGCGATAGTTTATTGTCTCATTATAGAACAAGAAGAGATAATGTGCCGTACTGCGTATGTTCTCTGAAATAACAGTTTAGATAAACACGAGCAGGTTTGCTTTCTCCGCACTGTTAATTTTATTGCCTACCTTTTTTTACAGTCCGTTTCTACAAATTGATATCTATCTACGCTCCGAAAGCGGGAAAACGCGCGTGTACCGCGAAGTCCATTATACACCTGGCGGTTTTCCACTAGTTAAAACTTTTTGCCGCGTGTGAGATGGAGAGGAAAAGACGGGTAGGTTGGTTCGTGCGTGGCGGAAGGGGTTCCGCAGCGAAATATCACCCTCGTCGTCGCGTACGGGAGGTAAGGGGATCGAGAACTTTTTTTTCGTCTAACCTGTCGTACGGCAGTTAGCGTTCAACCACGGCACGGGTGCTAATCCTCGGGTGCGCCTTTTCCAGCGCTATCTGAATCTTTATGGGGTAGCTTGAACTACACAGGGGTAAATACTAATAGGCGGGTTCGGTCGTAATAGCGATGTCCGGACAGTCGACGTCACTTACCTCTCCTCTGTTGCTATCTACCACCGTTCGGAAAGGATGGGTAGGTAGCACAGACAGAGGGGCGGTAAGTGACGTCGACTGGCCGGAGACATCTATTACGGCTGGGCCAAACCCGCCCATTAGTTACAATTCGCATGGAAATCGCGAGTACATTTCCGATGCACGACCTCGTTGTACAAAGGTGAAAGAAGATAAAGGCCAACGATCACGCCAACGAACGTTCTCTCGATGTGTGCTCTGAACTCGAGATATCTATTAACTATAACTCTACTCTGTACGATAAAAACGGCGACACAAAAACACGTTCAGGTTTTAATGTAATCCCGTTACCTGCTATCATCATGTTGTTTATTCTGTTATTACTGAAACAAAAAATAATGAAAATCGTGATTTTATGTTGCGCGACATAATAACGCGCTAATTACGCGCACGAATGAGTAGTGGTATTTGTCGCTGTCATCAACGAGATAATTACGACGCGTGGAAAAAATTTCGCAAGAATGCAAATATTGTTTTTTTGCCGGCTTGATTAACTCCTGTCTGCGGCGTGGAATTTATTCGCGTCGTGTTATCAACGCATTAGTATAATCGTGTCGCAACGGCGCGGTCTATCGCTACAACTTTACTTTCTTCCAGCGCCGTTATGCGTGCTCCACGTCACTCCGTCAAACGCGTTGCGCGACTCCGCGGGACGCATGGTCTAGAAAAAAAAAAATAAAATAATTTACAACCCCTTGAGCGACGTACGAAGCCGCGCGCTTGTATATCAGTTACATGGTCTAGTGAAAAAGCGCGCATCTGACATGACAAAGAACCACAGAAAATGTTTTTGTTGTTGGCCAAGATAAAAAGGGAGACAAGAGAGCACTAACAGCAGGTTTCTTACAACCCCTTAGCACGAAGGTATCGGGTCGTGACTACCCAACGGTGACGATAATAAGCCGGTGTGCTGGCTGTTCGCTCTCCCTTAATCTTTTCAGACCGATTGCACATATACAACCGACGATGGGTATAAGAAATGAAAAAAAAGAAAAAAAAAGATATACGACAGTAGATAAAAAGATTTTGATTGAAAGTCCAAATAATAAAATTCTTAGAAACATATGCCAATATTTTCCTTTGGTGATTTAATTCGATACAATATGTGTCTCCCGTATTCGCTCCCTGATCCATGTAATTGCATATTTGCCTTAATCTCGACGAAATAAGATGTGATTGGAATTTACCAATCGCGCGCTGCCGCTATTCAATAAATGTCTACCTCGAGAGAGCAAGATCAAAGAAAACCATTTTCAATGGAACATCATGAACGGTCTTGGAAACATTATATACCTTTAACAATCTCAGACGACGCAAAGATAAAGTCTCAAGGGGAGTCCCTTCCTGTCTTCGGAAAATATCCCATCTCTGGGGTTTGCTTTTGACGTTTTCGTTGTATTTAACGTCGCGTGATCGCGATACGTCTCGCGACTACAACAGTAGTTTCCCTCTTCCCGTTTTTACGATTGATTAATCTTAAAACTCGCACTTAAAACGCAAGCCCGAACGTAAAGTCGCGATATTTAGATTTAAGTTCATTGCCGCCTCTTTCCGACGCGCGGCGCGGCTAGCTACGGGGGGTGAATCCAAAGAGAAAACAATTTCGTCGCAAATTCACGTACGTGTGTCGTACAAGCAAACAGGGAAACGAAGAAGAAATGAGGAGAGACGAATTATATGTACACTCGTTAATTATTTAACGAACGATAAGTCACGGGAAAAATATGCAGTGACCAAAGAGAAAATAACGAGAACTAAAACGAGACGGGAGTGCGTTTTAGAGCAATTACCGACCTCGGCGACCGAAAGCAGATCAAAAGGAGGAGGGGAATTGATCACACGGAATATGTTATAGACGTTTGCGGGCCATGCCGACTCCGGCGCGCGCGTGTGTATGCGATATTCTCTATGAATATCGTAGCGAGGCAACACGCCCCACGGCTATATACGCGCGCCCGCCCGTTCGATCTTTTCAACGACGAGGAAGAGGACATACGCGCGGTCCGTAAACAGAGCTTTAATTTTCCTGCGCAAATACAAGCTATAGCCCGGCACGGCAACGTCCGTGCGTACATGTCGCGTGTTTTCGACTTTGTCCATCAGCGTACGTCCTCGTTAATATCCTCTTTCCGTCAGCCATCAGCGTCTCGCTAAAAACGTGCAATTAAAGCCACGCTTGCGAGAGTTTTCTCCTCTTTTCTTTTGCGCATAAAAGTAACCGCAGCTTTTTTTCCGCTTTGTATTGCGAAAAGAAAGACCGTCGTATCGTTCAATTATAATCCGTCTCCATTAAGTACGCGCTTTGAAGAGTTTCAAAGGAAAGTACCTTGGATCGTCATCTGCTGTTTAAAAAACAGAATCAGCGGCGGAATCTTGTAATTAGAAGTAAATGAAGAAAGCACGTGCTTTTATTCACACTGCGTGCGAGCAGCCATTAGCGGAAAGTTATATTCAAAGTGCGAACGATGACGTGAACGCAGCGTTCGAGGATTGTGCGCGAATGCGCATCGCGCGGAGGAACGTTACATTCATCCCCGATGATATCAATTTCGAAAACCGTTATTCGATCATGACGTGCGAACGATTGAAAGGACGAAGAAGGAAGAACGATTTATCACGACGCCGCACGTGTGATATCGGCCATCTGACTTGCAAAAGCGCGCGCGCGCACACACACGGCAGCGGCGGTTCTCTTTCTCTCTCTCTCTCTCTCTCTCTCGCTTTTTTTCCTGCAAAATCATGCAAATCATTTCCCGCGACTCACGCGGGACGCTCGCGTGGTGTCGCGCCGGAATAAATTGAGAAGAATGAACGAGAGACGGAGATGACATTCAAATTTCGTGCGCGCGCGGAGAAAATGACAAAAATATACATATGACACGCACCCTTCATACATCACGCGTAATTGGCTGGTATTCAGATATCGGGGAATTGAGTTTCGCCTTCATCCCGCACCGGGCCAAGGGGCATTTGCCTGCGAGAGTCAAAAGACCCGGTTCTCCCCCCTTATCCGTTACGTTACGCACAATCCGAAATGACTAGCTTACGGACTCGACACAATCGGCCTCGTCTCTTTCGACACACCGGGAATTTTGCAAATGGAATCCACGGCGAACGAAACTCGCAATCTGCGAGAGCTGCTGTTTGCCGATCCCGAGCCAGTGTAAATAGGACAGAACCGCGTCCAATCGTGCAAATGGCGAACGCGCCGTCGAGTGCCCTCGTTAACATCTTTCGGGTCGTGTTCGACAGGCGTAAAAACAACCGCGTACGACACCAATCCTCTTCCCCCCTCGCGTGTCTTCTCAGAAAACGGAGTAAAGAGACCGGATGGTCGTTGCGAACAAAAGTGAATGAAGAGAGGCGTGTAGGTGGCGGTGACGAGTGACGTCTCGCGTTTAACACGGCTGTCGCAGCGACGGATCACACAGCTAAAGCCGAACTGACCAGTGGTCAGTTCCCATAGAACGGGAAGAGCCAATACGCCGTGCGATCGACAATACGTGCGGCCAGCCGTTGTTTGGCAATCACGAGAGACCGAACGACAACAATCGCCCAGCGATAAGCCACTCCTGGAACAATCCTAAGTACCGTGAGACGAGCACCCCACGTGTGTCGACGTGTCTTAGCAAGAATCACGAAACCGGCCACGACAAATTGACGCTCGTCAATTTGCGAGATCGGCCATCATCAAAGGGGTTTCGATACAAATATATATATATGTGGGACCACGCGATAGAAACGATGACCAGCGCGCGAGACGAATCGAACGAACGACCGACGTCCGACACGTGGACGCTGTCCATCTTCATTTTCTGGAGATAGAGAATTCAGCTGCGCACAGAGAAAAAAAGAAAAAGGGGAAAGAGGGGTCGATTCGTTTCCCAGGTGAAACTCGAAACCGGATGTAGCAGGGTTATTCCGAGAGAGAGTTGTGCGTGTTCTCATAGAAGAATGGTTAGATTAAGAATTAATGAGATTGAATGAATTTAAAGACAGTACACGAAAAATGATCTTTCCCCATTCTTGTTTCCGTAATATATCATTGTCGATACTTGCAAGCGCAGAAAAAAAAATCAATAAGACATCGCGAAAGATATCAAGTTATGTAATGTAACAAATAAGACGCTGAGAGAAAAAAAAAAAAGAAAACACGAACATGGAACTTCACTCGGGGTCATTATAAACAGAGAGACGAGAGATAATTCGGGCACGATTTTCCAGATTCCTTTCTTTCCGCGAGTGACATGTGGGGCTCAAATTGACCAGTGTATACCGACGCGCGTCACCCTTGAGGAAAGACTCGTCTCTCGCCAAGCGAGGGTAGCCAAGCGGTATCGGCTTACCCCAATTTCACCCCAATCATTTTGAAACCCAAAACCCCCGCCGTATAACCGTTCCTTTCTTTCACGTATCCGTATTTCTTTTATGCGTATGTTGATGATATTGATACCGAGAGAAAAAAAAAGATGAAAGGGAAAGGAATATCGAAAGAGAGAGCGAAGAGAGGACACGAAAACGTTGTCCACCGGATCGGGACGCGAGGAAGCGGGGAATTTGACAAATCGCGGCGCGTCAGAATTTTCGTGCGTCAATTTTTCACGTCGGCAGAAAGACTAAGAACAAGAGGGACCCGCATCGAGCATTTTTCAAGCAGTCGTTTGGAACGAAATCGACCCCGCGAGAGACGCTCCTCGCTCTGCACGTGCTCTGTGTATCTGTCGGTACGTTCGGAGTCGGAGAGAAATCGTTGGCGATTTCCTTAAACTGGCGCTTCCACGTCGATAATGCGATTGGTTCGTCGCGCCTTGTCACGCGGGAACCGACGACTCGCTTCGGACCCGATTCACGGATTTTGAGCATATATACACGTTGCGAAATATATTAGAACGTTTTCGTTAGGGATGTTGTGTGTAAACAGCAAACTTTTAGTAGAATTAAATTTAGACAAAAACAAAAAGAGAGAAGAAAAAAATTAGAACACTCCGAATTTCTGCTGGAAAAACTCGTTAAAACGTAGCTTCATAATTATCGTCGAACTGTACGTCGTAATAGCAGAAGCAGTTTTATAATTTATGTTAAATTTTACGCGCTAATCCCCATGTTAATACACGTTTATGAAGAAGACGTCATTATCGCGCCAATAGGAAAATACTGCGAGAGAAAGAGAGGAAGAGATA
>QVNV01004529.1:0-10459 GCA_014825455.1 Pseudomyrmex pallidus | reverse complement strand
AAAAAAAAAAAAAAAAAAAAAAAAACGGAGCGACAATTTATGCAGCTCGTATGAATATCATTATTAGATCATTGCGTATAATCTCTCTTATTGTCGTGCGAGAAAATTCGCGCGCGACGGGACACATTGCGCGGTCACAATATCGCTCGCGAGCGATCGTATCGATGAACGCGATAAATTACTTAATTGAGGTACTTAATTGCGGTGACGTGATTGTGCAAAACGTCGCGTCGCGCGCGCACAGCTGAACGGTGAGAATAATACCATATTCATTTAATCACCGAAGATATTTAATGATTTCATTATTTCCGTAGATATGTGTACATATATAGGATCGCGCAGAAGGACTTACACACGCATACTTTTTACACCTTAGACAGTGATCGGAGATCTGTTAATTGATGTGTTTCTCGAATACACGGAACAACCGCACGCGTTATAATCACGATCCTCCGATGTTACAACCAAAGCATCGGTCGTTGCGTTATACGATGCATTGTCGGTACCGTTTCAAAACAAAAAAACGTTAAAATCGGGATATATCGACATTAATTATAAACGCGAGAGAAAGAGAGAGAGAGAGGAGGAGAGAGATAAAGAGAGAAGCTTCCTTTACACACAAACAAGTACATATACAAATCAACACATACAAACTGTCTCGGGAAATGGTGTTATATCGTAAGTGTGCGGAAAGAGAGACGAGAGAGATTTAAAGTCGGATTTCCAAACTCGCGTTCCGCTTGTTGGAACTCGCTTCGAAATTTCTTCGCAATTCATTCTCGATTTTTGTTTGCGCATGTGTTCGCGACGTAATAATAACGACGTAACACCACACGCGAGGCAGAACGAATGGATTACACTAACACTCGAAGAAATACAAAAACATGTGTATTTACATAAATATGTCCATTATAATATACATAATATACATGAAAGCGAGAAATAGTCACGCACACGGGAACACGCACACACCAAAAAAAAAAACAAAAAAAAAAAGCAGAATACGCATAAAAACAAGAAAAAAAAAAAGTTAAATTACATTCTTGGGAAACACGTGCGCGCCACATTGTTAATATAAATTGCGATCCATAATATGTGATTATTACTATTTACAATATAATTATTATCTTGCATTGTCTAGTCATACGTTATTATTGTATAACTAACAATATTAATTATTACTTAACCTGTACTATCTAGTCGCATTATGTGTTGCATAAAAAAAAAAAAAAAAAATTATGAAAATTTCGAAAACAGATCGAATGAGAGCGAGAAAGAACGAGAGATAGAATGACTGAATGAGAGAGAGAGAGAGAGAGAGAGAGGGAAAAGAAGAAGAGAAAGACTATTGATGATAATTTAGACGAGATGATTACGCGATGGCATCAACGGTATAGCGAGTACAATTCTATTTCCGCGAGAGAATGCGAGATAAAAAAAAAAGAAAAACAATGAAAGAAAAGAGCGATGAAAGTAGGAAGAAAGGAGAGTAAGACGAAAAAAAAGGGCGAGTACGAGGCATTTCCTTGACAGGTGTATTAGTAGAAAGATCGACCCCAGTCAGTATAAGCAAAGTGGACAAAAATATACCGGCAGATTGGCAGCAATTGCAGATTTATTGACACGTAATTGCCGCCATTTTGACGACAAATTGTCTTGTTTTCGAGACAGAGATTTTGTGCTATCAAGGGAAGATGAAGCGATTGTGATCGAATCGTAGCGATCGGATTTATAATAGAGAAGCATCGATCATATTCGTTGCGAGAAGACTGATTAATCTGGTCCGCGAGTATTAATATACGCTTTAGGCTTATCGACATTTATAGACGAATTTTTTGACTGACTGATATTTAACAATCGCGGTGGCGCGAGTTGTGAAAATAAAACGAATTAATGAATATAAAAAAAAAAGAAGAAGAAGAAGACGATATTACACATTTCTCTCTTTGGAGAGCGATATTTATCAACGATTCCGAAAAATGATTTACGCGGATCGGGCGAAACGCGCACAACAATCAGCGAAACAGATCGCTACGTTTTCGATCGATATCGTCTGTGAGGCAGTTTTTTAAGGGAAAACGCGGCGATGATGATGATGATGATAATGTTAAGAAAGACGTTAGTGACGATAGTGAGAGTCAGAGAAAGAGAGAGAGAGAGAGAGAGCAAGAGAGTGAGAGAGAGAGAGAGAAAGTGATAAAAAAAATAGCAAGAGCCATGGTACACGGGCGATTCAGTCGTATCACAATCTGTTTTTTTTTTCTTTTTTTTTTGACATTAACCAAATTTATATTTCTCCAGTTTGAAAATGTGCATGTACAAGCGAGAGACGAGACTTATTGTGTCTCTCAAAAAATCAGCGACTTATTCGCGTCGTTGATTGTGCAGCGACGGTAATTGTCGTATGAACCACGGCTCTGAAATTACTGTCGTGAAAAAAAAACAAAAAAAAAAAAAAAACAAAAAAAATAAAAATAAAAAATAAAAACAAGCACGCGTGTGCGTCGCGACGATTTTCGTGATGCGCTCGTGTGTGCGTATAAACAGGTAGTAGAACAAAAAAGAAAAAAAAACGAGAAAAAAATGAAGAACAAAAAATGAGTATTAAATATATGCGGGGGCCGTGGAGAGGAGGGAACCTTCCTTTTATCCGAGAGAAAAAGAAAAAAAAAAAAAAAAAAGAAAACAACGCGTTGTGCGGGCGTAAATCACGCTTCTCGTGACGTCCGTCGGTATACTTTGTCATCGAGAAGAAAAAAAAAGCGATAAATCTAAGGCAGAAGAGTAAACTGCGATATAAAGATATATAAATATATATATATATGTGAAAATATGGATTATATACCTATATACATACAATTATACACGTCTATGCGGTTTGCTCTCGGTTTTTTATCCGAACGCAGCATTCCTTAAATATCTGCCCTCTCCCCCGCAAGAGACAACCTTTTATCGCCTCTCCCCTTTTGTGCGAGATCTCCTCTCTGCCTTCCTGTCTCCCTCCCTCCCTCCCTCCCTCCCACCCGAGGAGAGCTCACGGGCCCTCCCCATATTGCAATATTTGTACTTTTCCATGTTGAAAAAACCTCGATATGTAATAAATTATATTAACAAACTTCGACCGCCTGTTATCTCTCTCACACGAAAAAAAAAAAAAAACGTCTTACCTGTTCTCTTTACGCATCTCGATCTGTGTTTTCTTTCTTGGTTTTGAGAATGCGATGTGCGTTTCATGATGCGTACAGTAAATGCGACAAAACTCGATAGGAAAACTATGCAAATGAAGAAAACAGGTAATTCTCATAAATTTCTTTTATTTCATAATTAGTTATATGTAACGTATCCTCATAGATAAATCGTTCAAGTCTCCCCAATCGCTTTAACGTGTACATGTTAGAAAAGATTTTTCGAAAACGTTTCGAATTATATTATAATAATGGCAGCGTTCTTCTGTGTGTAATTTTCGCAACTCAGCGCTATTCTGTCAAAATTAAATACAATCGTCATATTTGTCGCATTCTTATGTACATTTCAGGATTTCTCCATACAACTCATGTAAAAGAAAGTTTATTTTTTTGTTTTTGTTTGCGCATCAGTTTATTTTTTCTTTTTCGGAGCCAATTCCAGACCTTTTATGAGGTTCTTTTTGATCTGGTACTTCTCTGCAATAACAAGCAATCAAAAATATCATATTTTATCCGTAAAAAAAACCTGCACCTGTTTTGAAATCAAACTGCACCTCACTATCTCACCTGTGAGTAATTTGTGCACGTGTAAGACTTGGTTTCCTTGAACAAGAACACTAGGAACCTTTTGACCGGGTTCGTTGACGATCGTCGCGCTCGCACCAATCTTCTGGCACTCTTTGCTGAACTCCTTCAGATTAATTCCGAACACTTCCAGATTGCGCACCAACGTTACCTGAAATGTGCGCAATGCCGTCAGAAAAACGAACGAGATACCGCATTTTTATTCGATACTCTCTCGTTTTCTTGAATTGTCTTCCTTACTTTTTTCGTGCCCGATCGCACCGTAACGGTCATTTCGATCGGTTGCAATTTTCCCGTGTGCATCAGAACGTTCCCGTTAAGAGCGACCTCGTGCATGTGCGTCATGCGTCCGATGAACTTGTTTATCCCGTCCTCCATCGTCACCATTTCTTGATCCGCTTTGGTTCGCATGATTCCCGCCAGTTGAGGATTCAATTTTAACTTTCTGCAAAACAACAATTCGGTTTAATAACATGCGGTGTACACGTAAACTTTCGTGTCTTACTTTCCACTCTGCAGATCTTCCGATTTCACGTAATCGGTAAAACACTTTCTGACATCAGCTCTCTTCATCACGTCGCCTTTTCTACAATTTTTACCACGTATTGGTACTATATATTGTTTTGATAAAATTATATATTTGTAACAAAACACATTAATGAGTTGCGTACACTTACTCGTAGCCGAATTTTGATAAAACTGGCAGAACGTCGAAAGTTACTTTATAGCATTCCGTTACAACGACGTTCTGAGAAATCGCCGAGCTTTCGGCTTTTTTCGGTTGTTCGTTAATGACTAAATCTTGCAAAAGTGGATGATCAAACTGGAACGAGTAAAAATAACATACTTGATTGCACGTTAACGCAATCAACCGTTTCATTTTTAAAGACATATAAAAAAACATCATTTAAAAATACACAAAGAGAAAAATATTACCTTGATCGATGTCAAAACTTCTACACCTTGCGTTTTAGTTGTATCGATTATTCCTTTAATCTTCATTTTTTCTAAAAACACTGACAGTTTTTTATACTGTGACTTTTTTACATCGACAGTTCTGTCCGCGGGACAGGCGGCTAATAGATAATTTCTGTGAAAGTTGGACATGCACATAGGCAGATCGGTGCGTTTTATCATAGTTTTGCACGCTTTCAAGAAACAATATTCCAGCAATTCATTCATCTCTTGCACTGGATCATTCACTTCCTGTTCTACTTCCGTTTTTTCATCCACTTTCTCTTCTGTTTCTTCTTCCTCCTCCTCCTCCTCCTCTTCCTCCTCCTAAAAAGTATAACAAAAGTAATCGATTCAGTTTGTAGATAAATATTGATAAATAATTCCAAGAAATATCTACCTTGCAAGTAGTGACAGAAATGCTTTCGTTATTGGGGACTGTGTCACTCGATGCCTTGTCTATATCCAGCTCGTCTAATTTAGATCGTAGTATTTCACTTTCATTCTCGTCGCTATTCTTTGCTGTATCTATAGTGTTCCACATATCGGAAAGATCATTGAGATCTGGCGTCCCCTGAGCAGGTCTCGGGGGAATCGACCAGACTTGATTGCAAAGCTTATCGCCGTACACATGCAAGATCTTTATGCATTTTCCGTGACCGCCAGATAAGTACATGTCCTCACTAGAAAGCATGGTGACACCAATAGCGACTGTAGCCTACGAGGTAACACTTTCTTTCTCTCGTCCACAAAATCTATTTTCGAATAAATCGATGAAAAAAACAAAGATCCAAACCTTATTGTCCTCGGTGTTGATCGCCACCGCGTCGCCTTTTTGAAATTTACCATAACTGTGCAGAGTCACAGGCTTCTTTACAATCAATCCGGGTAACATCAGATCAGCACCATTTTCTAATTTTGACACAACTCCCTGATGTATGGTGAAGCTATACAGGAAATATGGAAAATCCCACATCGCGTAAACCGAGGGAAATAAATTTTCGCCATACGAGTCCAGTTCAAAGAAATAGGGCACCATGTACTGTTCGTCGCCATGTATAGTTCTAGTATACACCTTTCCCCTCTCTTTGCTATTGGTCACTATTTTAGAAATACTGATGATTTCCTTCTTGGGGAATATTGATTGAACTTGTTCAAGCGACAAATGAGGATATGCATCTAATATTCTCTCCAGAAATTTTTTTCTAAAAATAATATAAAAATGAAAGTATTTTAATAATACGTATATGTGAAATTCTGCTAAATCTTTTCTATTATTTTTACTCATTTTATTCGGAAATATACATATAGTTTAAATTGTGATGGAACATTATATTGGAATATCTAAATTATTCAAAAATATTTTCCACTAACCTTTCAGTTGTTTTCATCCGATGTTCAGCTTTGACTGTGAACGGTTTGATGAACATTTTGAAATATTCGATCAGCGACTAGATGACTTAAATTTACAACCTCACCGCGTACTCTTGTTTACTCCAAAATGTCATCAATTTCCATTGATTTTTTGAGATGCACTTATTTTCAATGAACGTTCGCGTGCTTTAAGCACTCACGCTTTTACTGCTCTGAGCACTACCCTGATAAGAACAATCGTTTATCAGTGCAACAACATCACGATAACATTATTGCGTGTGCGGTTCGCGAGCGTTTACACCGTCAAAATAGATTACAGGAGCGATGCTCAAAGCGCGTCCTCCAAAGCAAACGCCTAATGTTGATCAGCTGACTCCCGCTCTACTACGCATGAACTGGATCTGTCCTTTTTAATCTCGTGACTTTGCGCGTCCTCTTACGGTAACGTGCAAACAGCACGGTGAACGGGTGAAATGTGTATATCGAGGTCAATATAACCTCAAAGCGCCTCATTATGCGTAATCGAGCGATAATAGACAGCATTTTCTAAGCGTTTTGAGAACCGCATTGTTGCTGCCGTTCCGTGTTTACCCTATTTAAAAAACGGGACAACATGGCTATTATCAATATCCTGCTGCGACTGGACGTGAGGCTCAGTGGAGTGAGAGTGAGTTCCCCGCCACTTGTGCATTTTTCTCTTTTTTTAAATTTGCCTGTCATCGCGATTCTTTGATGTTTTCGAGCTATCGCAGATTCTTTTCTTTCGTTTACGACCGATAATTTCGTTCTCGATCTTTTTCATTTATTCTAATTTCGAACGTTCGATCGCGCGCATCTGTCATCACTATGTGTTATTATTGTTCATATTTACATAATACTCTGAAGGTTTCATAACTGCTTATTGTTTGTTGCGCGATATATTATTTTTAGTTATATGTATGCAATATACCTCTGTATATTGCATACAGAGAGTCTCATGAAGATGTACAACATATTTTGTAGTAGGGTATCTTTTGTAATTTATTTTTTTTTTTATAAGTTCGAAGATCAGAGTGTCAATATTATTTCGCTTATCAATACATTGATAGATAATTTATCGATATATGAATGGATTCAAGTCTTAAGAAGGTCTGGAGCGTCTATAATTTTTTATAATATATAAAAATAAAATATGTAAGAAACTACTCAAATAATTTTTATAGTCAAGTAATTTCTTAGTAAAACTACAATTAATTTTATTAAAAATTTATTCATTTTACCAAGTACAACTTCGAACACAGACTACTTGAAAAATGATAAATTCGGTTTTGATTAAATTACTTGGTTCATTTTTCTATCGTGCAATCCATCAAAACTTGCACTCATTCAATATATTTGCTCATTCAATATTTGCTTTTTGTAGCCTTTATGTACAAAGCCAACGTTTGGTCTGCTATTTGACATTGACGGTGTTATTGTGCGCGGGAAGCAGGTGTTACCACCGGTGAAAGAATCTTTCAAACGGCTTCGAGAAGACGATGGCAAGTTCCGCGTACCCACTCTGTTTGTCACAAACAGTGGAAACTCGTTGCGCAGCCAAAAAGCGGCGGATCTGTCAAAATGGATAGGCTGTGAAGTTACAGAGTCGCAAGTTGTCTTGGCGCACTCACCGTTACAAATGTTCGATTATCTCCACGACAAACAAGTTCTGATTTCCGGTCAGGGTCCGATCACGGAAATAGCTCGGGAGCTGGGTTTCAAGAAGACGACGACGATAGAAGAATTGGTGAAAAACTATCCGTGCTTGGACTATGTGAACATGAAGAAAAGAAATCCGATCTGTGGTCCAATCGATCCGAACTTTCCACGAATCGAGGGTATCGTGCTCCTGAGCGAGCCGATTATCTGGGAAACGTCGTTGCAGCTAATGGTAGACCTGCTAATTACCAACGGGATGCCCACCGGGCTATCCACTACTGTTCCTTATCCGCACATTCCAGTGTTGGCGTGCAACATGGATTTACTATGGGTGTCGGAAGCGCCAATCCCGCGATACGGTCACGGTGCTTTTCTGTTGTGTCTCGAGAGCCTGTACAAAAAAGTCACTGGCAAGGACATTACATATGCTGCTCTAGTCGGAAAACCTAGTGAGATTACGTATTACCACGCGAATCGTATGCTTGTGAATCACGCCAGAAGTATCGGTGTTGAGAATGTTGATACAATTTATGCTATCGGGTATGTATTTTGCACACTTGCAAGAACACTTCATAAATAATTTACTACTTGGGGCAATCTAATATTCTAAAAAAAATTGTCTTCTCTTCTTACAGCGATAATATCAATACAGACATCTTCGGCGCGAATCTGTACGACAAATATTTATCCCGTTACGAATCCGGAGAAGGCACAAAATCTCGCAGTCTGGAGAAGCTCCTCGGACAGAACATAACGAGTCCCCGCGCCAAGGCTTGCATTAGTATTTTAGTCGAGACCGGGGTGCATCAGCCTGGTACCAAATTCATCCCCGATCACAGTCCCAGGGACTTCTTGCCGGTTGAGGATGGTTTGTGCAAGCCGGCGTTTGTCGTAAAGGACGTCGGACAGGCGATTAATCTCGCGTTTAAGGAGGAGAAGTTTGAGTGAAGTTAGCGTGTAGTAGATATTTCTAGCCTTGAGGTGTTCACACTCGCTTGACATCATCAGGAGACGAATTGAAAGAAAGAAATATGTAAGTATTATAGCGAGAGCAATTTCTTATTTAAAAAGCGTTAATCAGGGTTAGATAATTTTCGAAAGACAAAGAGAACAACAGGAGAGGCTATAATACACATTATGGAAACACAATACTGAATTTGTTCCTTTGACATTATAGATTTTTTATTCTTTTGACCTGATCACCTGATATATATATATTAGTTTAGATGTGTAAATTAATTCGGTGTCTTTACTTTTTCCTGACTTGCATTTTAAGTGCAAAAATATTTTCCCATCTTATATGTAGTAGTTTTAAAGAGGAACCATTTATATTTACAAAACTCCATAATTTAAATGTATGACTGATATAAACTTAAAACTCAGTTGTATTCACGATGGCTAATGCCGAATTTCACATCAGAAATTTGAGGACATTGAATTACAAGAACTATTGGATAAAGGTCAGAGATCGTGGTCTCGCGGTCTGAGGGCCTGAATGCAAGGTCTGCGAGTGGGAAGATCCCG
The DNA here is from genome assembly GCA_014825455.1 of Pseudomyrmex pallidus. Taxonomy (NCBI): domain Eukaryota; kingdom Metazoa; phylum Arthropoda; class Insecta; order Hymenoptera; family Formicidae; genus Pseudomyrmex; species Pseudomyrmex pallidus. The sequence goes on along the minus strand of QVNV01004529.1, from coordinate 1,160 downwards.
AGAACCATTCGAATCCATACCTTCGAATTTTTCCGGACCGGTCTCTTTCAGTCAAATTTACTGAAATGCGAACTGAATCAGCTAGCCCTCTAGTTTAGAGGTTGAACGCTAGACTAACAGCCTTGTCCTGTAAAACTTGTATTGTTAGGAGACTGGAAGTTAAGTCTCGGAGCAATATACACTATCGTGGTGGTTCGGAGCCTACCTAAAATCGTAGGTCCTTTTTCGCATTCTACTCTGCAGTTGAGTGGAAAGCACAGGCTTCCAAAGGTCATGGCCCATCTCGGGCTGTAGTGCCATCTTTAGCATCATCTGTGTGACATGCACTTTAAAACTGTCGTAGAAAAATCCACTGATTATTTTATTGAATCAAAAACCGCTACATTTTTCTGTGATAAAATCTGGCAAAAAAAGATCAAAGTTATAGAAACTGATAGAGATTATTTTGGTAATTAATTAATTAATTTATATCACGTAATCCATAAAGTTTGGATTTTGACAGAAAAGACACCGAATTAAATTTACACTCAAACATATAGTATCACATTATTTGACGAAAAGAAATTTTAGGGCTCATTACTGTCGGTCAGGAACAACATCGTGATGTTGCGACAAATCACACGTGTAGGATACAAATTAATATATAAATATTGTAGATAGAACAAGTAAAACAAAAATATATATATATTGCCATCGCTACATATTGTACATAATTATCGAAGTAATAAGCGTACATCAGGATTTTTTGTATTATATCACGAGTTTTAGTATATGCGTTTAGGCATGAAGCGAAGCGAGTTCAATCGAAGTTCGTGACCGAGGTGTTCTGCATGCGCTCTAAAAAAATAAAAAAAAAAAAACGTTTCATGTGTATGTAGATCGTAGTTTGACGCGAAAATTTTAGTAGACGCGACGTGCGCGTTGTACACATCCGTATAAACACGCACGTGTAGACAATTAATACTGTAGCTGCACAGTGAACTAATCGGAATTTAATTTTATGTACACCAAGTGCGCTATATATTGTGTGCTCTGTCGAAAGACGTCTCGCTTAGTCAAGAAACAATTGAGTGCGATGTATCACTGCCCGCCTGGTGGGAAAGCAAAGGCTTTTCTTTCTACGATTTTTCCTCCGCAAGGCATTAATGTGCTACAACGTA
>QVNV01004528.1:0-16661 GCA_014825455.1 Pseudomyrmex pallidus | reverse complement strand
TTTACTTTTTGATTCAATAAATCTATCCAAGTATCTTTCGATTATTTTTTGAAGGAAATATGCGAGATGTCACTTTCTCGTCTCAACACCTCGACAAATCAAAGTAAACTAAGAAAAAATGTAAATGTACTCGGAGCTACGGCGAGAGGTATAATAAATAAAAACTGGGACTGAAACATCTCATGAATTACAAAAATAAAAGAAGAGATTATTTTCAAAGGAGTAACGCGACTTTTTTTTTTTTCATGTAACTGCGCATCGCAGTTCGTAACATATTGCGCTCTTTGACTCGTTTTCCCCCAACTGTGTATACGTGTCAACCTGCCCATAACAAACGAAAGCAGAAACGGGACACACGCTCGTTGTCGAATGTCGCGGCATTGTTTAGCGTCCCGCTGCAACGAGTTATGCAAGCATCGCGACGCCGGAGCGATGCAGCATCCATACAATACATATTTGCGCACATACGCGCACATAAAGTCGTGCACGCATTCGGTAACCGGTAAATCATCAGAGCGATAAAACGAAAGGGTTAAAGCGCAGCGACGGAAAGAGTATCGGAATTCAATGCCGTTCTCTTCGATTTCTTGAAAAAGAAAAAACTAACTAAATAATTTTCACATACGAGTAAATATTTCGCAATTGAGAATAACAAGTATAACTCGACGATAAACAAGAACGCAAATAAACGACAGGAGAAGTCACGATTTTTCAAACATCGCAACATTAACTTTCCATAAGAGTTAGACAGTCCGTTAGCTCTCTTCTCTCCCTCTCTCGAAAAACGGCGTCGCTACTATCCGCGGAATGCATTCCGCATGGAAATGAACGCCGAGCGTATCTTAATCATATATGTTGTCCCGATGCAAAATGCAACACGCCGTTTTCGATCTCAAAGCAAACCCTGCATAACCTCGGCGTGTCGCGAATATTATTGCGTCCATATTTTTCAACTGTCACGGCCGCGAGGTATGTGTAACTTTTGTTCGGCGTTTATCCCGATCTAACGACCTTACATGCCTCCCTCTATTCTCGGCGTGTTCTCGCGCGCGCGAGTTTCTCTTCTTTGCGTGCTCATCGCTTCCAGTCGAGTTCTCAGCTCGGCTCAAAAGAGAGACACGACCAAAGCGCTGTCAAACACGCTTTCGCGCGACTACGACGCGGGTGACGAAGCAATCTCCGCGTCGACAAACGACCGTAATCATTGTCAAAAGAGTAATAGAGAGAGAGAGAGAGAGAGAGAGAAAGAGAGGGAGAGACGGTACGCGTGTGTAACAAGGTGAGCGAGAGAAAGCGCGGTGTGTGGCTCGAGAATGTACAGAGACGCCGATAACGACGTCGTTACGTACGCGCAGGCGTGACGACTGATTAGGATCGCCCGTACGTTTCTTGCCCGCCGTTACTAATCGCGGGTCAACGATGTTACCCGTCGCGGTCTTTTACGCACCAAACGAAACAGCCGCGACGCGGAGGCGCCGAGCAAAGTCTTCTTCTTCTTCTTCTTCTTCTTTCAAAAGGGAAAACACGTCATCTCCAAGTAATTACAATGTTGCGCTCACGTTCCGCGTAAATCTTCTTGTAACTCTTCGTGTTTCTTCCGTGTTTAAATTCGTGCGAAAAAAATCGCGCTTGTGATGAATGAAGAATTTCGCGACGTTCTTTTCCCTCTTTCCCCTCCCCCTCGCCGTCTTCGAGCGCGGAATTTAGATTTGGCGAGCGGGGGCGCATTAGAAAAGTAATGTGCGCGCGAAGGGGCAGGTAAACCGGCGGGTTAAATATTAAAAGGCGCATGAATAAGCGCGATAGTGCTCGTATCTTAGCGCTCGGCTGCCACCCGGTGCATACATATTCATGTCCCTTTGCTCTTGCCGCGCCCCGAGCCGGTGGCACCTCGAGCACCTCTTTCGTCCAGGTTCCCCTCCTTCCTTCCTACGCGACCCTCCGTCACCCACACACGTACCTAGTTATACGTAGCTATCGCGGCCAAGAAGACGATTGCCGGCCCCGGGTTTGCCGGATGCTATCGCCGTGAAAACACACGTTGGAACGCTCCGGAAATTTATGTTGAATTCACAGAGGTGCTTTACGCTACTGAGTCACGTGCGCTTCCGTTTTTCGCGTTCCTTCTTTTCCGATTCACACGCGGAAAACAGAGACATCGATTATTGGAAGAGCCGCGGCAACAATAGCTAAGAAGCTTGATGTTCCCGGTAACGAGAGATTCAGCCAATTAAAACTGCACAGATCCGCTTCCCTCAGAGATGTTTATCGTCTCAACATTTGTTTTTACGAACGACGTTCCGTCGTTTTCGAACTTGTGTGTGTTTTCCTATACCTTTCCCGGGGATCTTGTACTGACGTATCGATCCTCGGGGCCCGTTAGCTCGTCTTCCGCGATGCGACCGCGCGAACCAGTTTGACGTTCATCGAAGCGGAAACTGATACAAAACGCGCCGGTCTGATAACGGGTTCTTCTCCGCGAGAGAGAGAGAGAGAGAGAGAGCCCGAAAAAGAAACGCGATCGCAGATAAGTCGCGGCGAGTCTCCGGGCTACTGTCGCATGCCCGGGATTAGATCGATAAGATCCACGCGACGATTAGTTAATTAGACGAACATCGAGCAGACTTTGCCTCTAACTGTACATGCTACGCGTCGCGCTTCGATCGTATCAATTATACAGCTAACGATTTCCTTCGCCGCGCCGATTTAAATGCGCGAGATACAAAACAGGTAAAATCCGATCGATAATCGCGTGCCCGTGCGCGTGCTATCCACCGTGTTCATCTCGAATTTATCTAAATGTCGGAGAGATGTGTCATCCTGTAATCAGGAAGCGAATCTCGATAACATGGCCGCGCGCGTTATTACCGCTTCGTTAACGCGATGTTTACGCGACCGAAAGTTAGACGCATTTGCATCGAAGAAAATTGCCGAAGCGGACGAAAAACTCCGACGTAGTTTCAACTTGCTCGCAGACGCTGAAATTGTTATCCTCGGTTGCGGTTTGAACTACTTGCGAGGGAAGTATACTTTAAAAAATATTCCGTTATATATTCGCGCGTACACGTAATTTTTTAGAAGATGGCACGGGTAAAAGAGAGAGAGGGTAGAGATGCGTATAATTTTTCTAAAAAACATTTTTGTGTTACCTACAGTACCTAAACGATATTGCATTTACGCTAACAATATTTTGTTATAAGATCTTCGTAACCCGGGAAGCGTTACTAATACAAGTTCACGGTTGCTTTGCTACGTTTTTGCGAGGAAAATAAAATGCAGTTGAAAATTACAACACACACACACACAGCGCAAGATCCGCGCGTAAATAAATTTTTTTTTTTTTTTTTTTTTTTTTTTTTTTTTTTTTGCAGTATTTAAACGTCGCGGATCAAGTTTGATTCGGAAATCGAACAATTCTGCAAAAATACAAGTTCCTGTCTGTATATATATTTATTGCACTTTTTCAGTCGATTCTGTTTATCAAAAGACTGATAACGGCCGACAAACGGATTTCGCCCGCGCAATCATAACATTTGTACAGGCGGCGGATTAACAAACGATAAAAAAAAAAACGGGTTCACTAGAACAAAATAACATTTATAAATAAACACGCACGCGCTCTCGACGGTGTGTGTTGCGATATTTGATACATTGTATCGAAGTTTTCCCGAAATGCGCGCGCACGGAAGCCCTCCCCTTTTTCACCCTTTCGCCGCGGTGTTGTGTATTCAGCGAAATGTTCAAGCCCGGCGATATAGCGGGGGATATTTTTCTGACACACATTTCACGAGCGGATATCTTTTAAATGGAATGAAGACGTGCTGGGTTTTATGAACGCGTTACTGGAACGCGCGGAATAGAAAAGACATCCCGGGAATGAAAATCGCTTCGCGAAACGCGCTCGCGATGAAGCGGGAATGTCTGACAGCGATTATGTTACTCGCAATCTGTACCGCGCGAGAGACGTGCTGAAGTTAGCCCGACACGATCAGAACGTACTCCTGGGGGGCGAGTGTGCTCGATATTCTGTTTCAGAGAGAAAGAGAAAGAGCTTTCAACAATTTCATTAGCGCCGCGTATCTCAGAGTTCGTCTACACTTTTACGTGTGTGTTACACAAAAGAATGTCCTATTTCTCTAGTCTTTGACTTTCATCTTCGAAAGCGTTACATAAATTGAAGTCGGCGAAGAAGCAGTTCGGTTCTTTTTTTTTTTTTTTTGCGTCGAATCTGAAAAAAAATCTCGAGAGAGATCTCTTCGCGCGTGCTGCAATGTGTTTGCCGTAGATTTTTCCCGACGTTTCCGCGAGTACGAAGTTTCACCGTAAAATAGCTCGGCTCGCCGGCGAAGTTTATCGTCGACGACACGATTATTTCGCACGCCGTTAATTTTTCCGCGTGTACATTAATTTTTGCGCGCGCGCGCGCGGTCTGTTTAGCGACAACGACGCTCGTTCCCCGCGCGCTCGCGTTCTCTCCGCGAGCAAAGTGGGATTACATTATCTTGATACACGTTTTTCGACGTGGCGTAATTAATACTCGGTGTACCAAGCACGCCCGGGTATAACATATCGCCACGTCGCGGCGGATATAACGTGCCGCGGTCGCCGCGTCGCCGGTTCTCGTGTGCTCAGCTGTGTGTCGGGGGGGAAGAGAGCTTTCGTGAGCTTTGAAGAGTGTCATGAAACGAATGTAAAACCCGCTGAAAAGCTCGATAGCGATAACGAAGGCGGCGGGCGAGGCGGGGGCGCGAATCGAATCGCCGCAGATTACACGGCTCTGTAAAATGGAAACTTTTTTCAAGAGGTTTTCCTCATCATTAATTTTATACAACTTAACGGGGCGGGATTCGATCGCGAAACACACCCACGTCTGTTTCCATGCGCCACGCAACGAACGTTTTGTTTAAAGTGGAAAACGCAATTGTGCGAACTCGTGGATCGTACTTCGTTTATTTGTACACTGATTCGTTTCGTATAAAAAAATATCTATACGAGAAAGAGTTTCAAATCTTATCGATAAATCTGTGCCGATTAATATCTCGAATATAGATGCATTTTTTTATGTTATAAATGTTATATAAGATGTTTTCGTTTGTGTGTTAATTTTTTCACGCGCTTATCGCGAAAACAAAGTTGACAGCGTAAAAACGATCACACAAATTTGCAAAAAAGTGAAAAAAAATATGCCGCGACGTCGGGTTAAGTGTATCGATCCCTTGACGTCTCGAATGCAAAACTGCAATTAATAATCTGATTTCCGTCACGTGTACGTCGCCGAAAAAGACAAAAAGAAGGTAACAGGAAATTATCAAATCCGCGATGCATTCGCGATTCTGGGAAATGATTGATCGTCGGTGTCGCGCGTGCCGCAGAATGCACTTGGCCGGCGCGGCGCAAAAAAAAGTAGAGACTTGCATGCAAATTTTCCGGGCGAGCGAGGGTGATCGCGAAGTGCATGTAATTCCCCCGGAATTCCGATTAAAGCGACACGTTTTGTCCCGCGCGGACGAAATTGGCCAGAGCGGTCAATTCGACTTCCTCCTCTTGCGCGTGTCTTTTATTATAATTGCAGTTGGCACGAGATCGTCATTCGATCGTGCAAACACAACAAATAGACATGCGTATAGAAGATTGCGGCCAGAAAACGAAATGCGGCTAAGTGTGCGATCGTATACGTTTCGGTCAGACAAATGTTTGCAATTTCTCGCGAAATTGCAGCCTCGTAGATTTTTCAAGCAACTTGATACTCGCAATCTATTATTTTGCGCGCGTATTCAAAGTCTCGGTTTTAATTAAAAACTTATTTTCTCTACGCTCTACGGAATATACATTCTATTGTATTCCTCTATCTATAATGTAATTAATTATCAGAAACTTTTATCTCTTAGATAATTAAAATCAAAGTTATTTCACAACAATTTGATAATTCGTCGTTATTTTGCGAACGTTATACGAATTTATATATAAATTGCATATTATGTAAATTGCGAAGCGCGCGTTCGAACAACGGAAAAGTTTGCATAAATACTTGTTATTTATAAATTATCGAACGATAATTTCCTCGCGCGACGAACTGCAACGGCGACAAAGCGAGTGATTGATTGTTTTCGTTGATTATAAATTTGCGCGTTCCTCTGTCGAAAATGGTTCCGGTTGAAAACAACTCGCTAATTGTCCACAAAACGCCAGAGCGCGATATCACAATGTGAACGCGTTGAACAACGAATAATAACACCGAAGGATCGCGTCCAAATGGGCCGATTGCGTGCGCTTTGGAAGAAAATGTATTTCTGACGATAACAAGAAACAATATACGTATAGCTTGACGCTGCCATTATTAACCCTTCGCATTCCCATGCGACTGTACGGCGAACACGATACGGCGAATGTGATGTTTTTTCTTTTTTCTTTTTTTTTTTTCTTTTTTTTTATGGCAAAAATGATAAATCTTGCTACGCACGACAGTGGCAATACTTCATCACTGTCCGTGCAAATGTGCGCGATGTAAAGCAAATGTGTAAATAAGGCTAACGTTGCAATTAAATTCTAATTAGAAATTTCCTCTAAGAAGAGCAACGTGTACGCCCCTTTTGTTGGGACTGACTTTTATTTAAATTAAAAGCAACACGTTCTCACAGTTCGATTGAAAAATAAGCTATTGGAAAATTTAATGACACATAGCTAAAAATAAATACCTTATAATTGAATATTTCGACAATATTCTCTCGATAATGAAAAAAATTATGAAACATTTCGATTACAAAGTGTGGACGTTATTGTATTTTCAGTGAAACAAATTGATTTTGAGGTAGATCTGTGTGGTAAAACAATTCGCACTTTCATTGAAGCACAATGCGCCTGGAAATACTGATTTATACAATATTCTTTATGTCTCGTATTTTCATATTTTCGACTATAATGTTTTCAATATCTTACATGTATATATATTGATAATCCCTTTTATTTTTTATTATGTGTCGAAATGTATTCGCGGAAATTACGTATGTATATTTATGATAAATTTCTATTACACTGGTAAAATGTGTAGTTCGGTTTAACGTCAATGATATTGCATAAAATTAAAATTGAAATAATCATAGACATATTCACGCGCGTATAATATTTATATTCGGAATGAATTAAATTTATGTATTATTATTATGTGTGTGGTGTGCGGTGTAAAGAAGAATAATAATTATTCTCGCATGTCTCTCATTATCTTTACGTTTGTTGGCACAAAGTATTGCATGATCATTAATACTAATGAATCGTCATTAGTAAATCTATGTATTTCACGTTGCTTTTATTTATAGATCGCTTTTTTTCTAGATCGGTTCAACAAAAATTATAAGAAAATTGATCGCTCCTCATTTACTTGCAAGAGAACTGTGCAAATTGATCGAGACTCTTCAAATTTAATTTACTCGGTCGATGATAAAAAGAAAAAAAAACCACGTTAAGAGAAAAGTTTTAATCCTTGAATAGCATCCTCGTCTTAATCCCGAATCGATGAGCGCTTTCCGTCGCAAGTATAACGTCTTGAGCGATCGAACGAAGTGGAACTGACACGCTCGAGCAATTTTTAATTAACTCGCGGTTTATCGAGAGAGTTTGCCGAATAAGAAAGAAAAAAATTTACACCTCCAGTAAGCCCACGCGAACAATCTGAAAATCGTCGTATCATAATTTCGTGCGATACTTTTGTTTTTTCTCTTCCTATGTTTTTTTTTTCGCGGATTCGCAATTCAAGTAGCGACCGCATCGTTTAGCAGACGCTGGGCGGCGTCTTTACCCCCGGAAGTTCAAAGAAAACGTCGTAAATAGTGGATTGCGGAGACCATAACAAACTCGAATGGTGCATTTCGCATTTATCAAAGAGCCCTCGTTCTCCCGCCTTCGCATTACAGCCTCCCCTTCATCCTCCTCCTCATCATCCCTCGCACCGTTCGCTCTCTATGTAGCCACCCCCGCTAACTGCTCTCGCAAGGATAATGCCGAGAGAGAAAGACTTCAAACGGAATACCTCGTGTATTCCTCCGTCCCGGCATAAATAACAATCTGCGGAGATATATTGATTTTGGACGAAGATGCGCCGATGGTGAATTTAGAGAGACAGAGAGACGCGTGTGTGTATCGTGACAGAAAAATACGGGACGTTCCAAGAAACGTGTGTACGGCGGTGAAAGAAGTGTCTATCCTTGAGAGAGAAGCCGGGAAAAGAACTCGCTCGGGCGAGAGAGTCTCACGCGAGAGTTAATTACGAAGAAGTCCTTGGATCCCCGAGATGCCGTGTGTTTTGCCGAGGAAAAGTCGGGCTTTGAATTGCATTAAATGCGTACCGCGGAGAGCGAGTCTCTTAAAAGTGTCTTACTGGGACAGCCTGTATACGTTCCGCTCGAAAAGGCTCGGCTTCCCCAGAAGTTCTTTCTTTTTTCGCGACGCGACGGAACGAAACGTACATGCGACGAGAACGCGTTGGGAAATTGTGTGAGAACTTTTGCACTATCGGGGAACTAGATAAATAGAGCGTGAGTGAAATATTGGTAACGGGCGCGCGCGCGCGTCGTCGCGTCGTTCAGCGTCGACTTCGATTATTCTCGGCCAACGAGAGTGTAATAAAAAAAATAAAAAAATAAAAAAATACTCAACAAAAACACTCAAATCGGAGATGACAAAAATGTTTTCCAAAATTTAAGAAATACATAATTAAAAAATTAAATAAATTGCAACTGATTTAATTTTTTTATGTAGATACGTGTGTATGTGTGAATATGTAAATTTTTTTAAATGTAAAATAGACTTTAAGATCAAATATATCTGTTGTGATACCAGGAAGCTACGAAATCGTGTGCATGTAAATTTTTTTTTTTTTTTTTTTTTTTTTTTTTACGATTGTCCAGTGAAAGCAAGGTTGGTATATAGCAAGGGTGCATCGTACACCGCGGCTCACGACGCGGCTGAATATTTAAGTTCCTTTTTTTCGTTATCTCCTGATTAATGCACTCTGCCCATCGATCAACAATCCCGCGTATCTTTCCGCGTAGCGACGTTCCGAGCGACGTTACGAGGCTTGCAATTTCTGTGCGAAACGCGCACCTGTTTCGCAGGCATATATTCCTCCAAGAAATATCATACACGACGACGACGACGACGACGACGACAACGACGACGGTCGGCCTGGTCTCGCGTAAAACTCTGAATCATCGGGCGGCCGGTGGCCATTTTTCAAAGTTGCCCGAGCCGCGCTGCATTAATAACCAGCGCGGCTTCGTGCCGTGCGCGAGCGACGATAACAATGAGAACAAAGAAGTCGAAGGGGTGGATTTCAATCTGTACGCGGGGGCTGTACGCCGAGCTCCGTGGCGCGGCGCTCCATGTAGCCACTCGATAATATCCTCGACCGCATAAGGGGGCTCCGACGAACGCACGACCCTTCAAACGCGCTCGAAGTAATCGTCGCCCGAAGCGCACTCGCGCTGCTATCGCGCTTACGACTCCACGGCATAATTATTTTGTCGTCAGATCTCAGCTCGAGACAACATCGTGCGATTACCGTAATTCGATAGGGAGTAAAGATAAAACTATAAGACATTGAGTAATTGGTTTTTAGGGATTAGGAAAATCCCTGTCAATTGTTGCTCACTTCTTACGTCATCCTTGAGCTCGTGTGTTAAGTTAATACCATAATATTGTGATGTACGATGCGCGTTGAAACATCTGTGAGATGATAATTAATTGAAATATTAACTTAATACACACACGCGAAGGTTCTTCCTGATGATAGTTCAAATTAGTAATATAAGGAGCTGTACAAGCTACTAGAACAAAAAAAAAACACAGTCAATTTCACAGTCGCTTTCTGTTTTCGTTCTTCGGCGTTAGATGAGGTTTCAGAGATATATAATAATAAAAGGATGTATAGTCTAAAGATGTACATATCAATCCCGCAAATGATCTATGGACGTAAAACTGTGATTTATTTAATGGACCCGAAATTACAGTAATACAAAACGATGCTCGGACGGTAGAATTTTATTACTCGAAACGTCTTTAATATTACTCAACTGTTCAGCTTCCTCATCTATCTCTCCGACAGGATTTCAAATCCCGCTGTCAGTTTACCCATCTGTTGCTAAGATGGATGTTATAGATGTCCGTATTGAGGTCAAACAAACTATAACTGTATCGTTCAAACACCGTATTTCCACAGCACCATAAAAGAAATATATCGTTGTTTTTTTTATCAATTCTGGAGAAATAATAACACCAGTTTACCTTCGAAAACTATCAAAGTTTCAGTAAAAGAAAACAGGGTAAAAACGATCTCGAAAAGCTTGGACGAGACCAAGCTATTTACGACAGGCCTTAGATCTACGTTTTTTGTCGTTTATTTTTTTTTTTTTGCAAATCAAACAAATATAAAATGTTTTGCATCGGGCCCAAAAATGCGCCGTAAAAGCTTTTTTTTTTTTTTGGAGACATTTGAGGAGAAATCTCCAGCGAACGGAAGTTCTTACTGTCACGGTCACGTACTGACACAAACTCGTTATTCACTTTATAGCGTGTTACATAAACGCGTTTCGATACGTGTAAAAAATTTAATAAACTAGTAAAAGTACATTGAACTTGAATGTTTACAAGCTTGTTGAAAAAACTAAATTTTAGAAGAAAAACTTTTATTGAGAATAATCGGAAAAGTTCGAAGAGATGTAACTTTATTTATCTCGAGATTTCCATTGCATCCCGAAGTCTTTCGGAGCTCGAATAAACCGACTAATGGCGCGCAACGACCGGTCGATTTGCCTTTCCCCGCTCGGTGTTGCATCGTAAACGTACAATAATTTCTGGGAAGAGTTCGCCGCGAACTCTGCGCCGCCAGCCTGTACAGCACATCAATAATGTCGGAAGACCGGAGGAGAGGTAATCGCGCGGCCCGGGAATTTCGGTTCTTACATGATATCGTTCTTCAGCCAGCTCCCCTGATTGCGCATTAATCGGAAATCGCGTGTGTAATACGTTGCATAAAAATCGACGTGTTTTAATAATCGCCGGTTTCATATTTCCAACCGTTTTTTATTTAGGACGAAGATTGAATCTCGAAAAACGTGAACTATTGCATTTCAAAAACTGTTTGAGCAATTTTTTTTTTTTTTATATTCTTGGTTGCAAAGTTTCGCATTTTCGATTAATATTTCGAGTAATATTTATCTCATAGAAATAAAAATTTACTTGCGATTTATACGGAAAGTAAAGCTAAACGAAATTTGTGTTACACAAAAGTGTTTCTCCTGCATGCTTGAATCTACTGCAAAACTGGAAGGTCTTACGCGGTGAGTTCGCGCGCGCGACTCGCTCGTGACTCGGCCGTGAGAAGCGATTAGGCGAGGGAAAAAAATGACCAGGTATGAGGATAATGAGTGGCCGGCGAGGAGAATAGCAGGAGCGGCGGCGTAGAGGGACGCATGCTCGTGCCATAATTTTCGGGACGAATTAAAATTCTTCGACGATACACCCGGATAATGGAAGCTCCACGATATACTTAGCATAGATAGAAGTGTCGGATGCTGAATGGAATGCGTTACGGTTATAAAAACAACTCGCAATCTCTTTTTAATTCACTTGCGAAGAGAACGTTAAACGTATTCGGACAAAACGCGCAATTTTATTGCTGTTCGAAAAAGGCAATTTGTTTTAGCAGACTTGAAAATAGAGAAATGATGTTGCAGTTTTGATAAACGCGCTGAAATGATGGATAAAACTGAAAATTTGAACGAGAAGTTATTCTACTTTTCGAAATTGAAATAAATCTCGCGAGCTATAATCTACCGATGATAGTGGATAATAATTAATTAAAACAGTTCTAATTCTGTTGGAATGATTTTTTTTCTGACGCTTGTTAATATTGTTAATTATTTTTCAATCAAGTAGAATTCTCAAACGCCATATTTCTGGATAACATTCATATATTTATAGGCGCACACGTGTATGTGTGGAAGAGCTTCTATTTGCGGTCTCATAAATTGACAGGTAACATTAATTCGCAAAATCATTATGCAATATCTAATGGCTTAGTTGAATTCGATGAATTTTGGCCAGATTGGGTAGGATTTATTACAACGCTAAATAATATCTCACCTATTGATTGGAGAGGTCAAACTTCGTTTGACGCATCCAAAATGAATGATTTCTAAATACATTTCGATTATATATATAACTTAATTAAAGATCTATTTCCGCGCGATTAACGTCATTATCGTAATCGATTCTTAAACAGGTGCGAGATTTCATATTTGATTATAATTCTGTCAAGAGAATTGAACAACAATATTCCGAGAGAGATAAATTTCCCATTGCGAGAGAGATAAATTCGCAACTTCCGTCCAATTAAAAATCATTTACGACTCGGCACACAGAATAGCGTGCCGATAACTTTTGACGAAGCTTCTTTTCGTCGTATAGATCGGAAAATGCTATTTGCGCGCGCACTGATTCGCTTATCATTCGAATCTTGTCTCGAAATAAGGGAAACGTGCCACGGAATTCCGGCGACGACGAGGCAGTCTGCAATCTTAATAATTTGCATTTCGTCGACGGCACTCGATAATGAGCAACCGGGGGTGTAGTATTTACCGCGGCAGTCGCCCCGTTCCAACGATTGTCCACCCTCTCGAGTCTTCGGCCGATAAATAACTTCCTTTTTCCGGGCCGCCGCTTTAAGCCGTGACGAAAAGAGGAGCGGAGGAGAGAATCAGAGAACGCGGCGTTTCAATTTCCACCAATTAGAAATAATTGCGATTAATTATCTCGGACTAGAGAGAGAGAGAGAGTGAGAGAAAGAGAAAAAGAAAGAAAGGAGTGAGAAAGAGAAAAAGAGAGAAAACTGGCATCTGTTTAAAGGACGCCGACCGTCTAACAGGAGGAGCGAATAATTGAATCGCCCGAAGTTCCGACTTCGACAATGAGTGTTTCGTTTCACCTGGAACAAGCTTTCTTTGCCGGCGGCGGGGCAAAGCTTGGCACGCTGTTAGTCTTTTGTTCTGGTGGAGCTTTCAATTAACGGCTGAACCATGCGATCCGTCGAAGTAGCCACTGAAAATAAGGAATCCCGCGGATAAAGGAAGCCGCGCGACGCGTCGGTTTTTCCTCGCGGTCGAAGAGACGCAAAGAGTCGCGACAAATAAAAAAAAAAAAAGTTATTATCTCGAAAAATTGAGTAATTAAATTCCGAAACACAACCCAGAGTGTTTCATCTAAATACGCAGGAATGTCTCGAAACGAACATTGTGTACGTATTATTTTCAGTAGCTATACTCGGGAAAAAATCCTTTTGCCTCATCGTGTGCGCCAGAAAAAGGTTTCATCGATATTTTCGCATAGAGTGATGTACTATTATTAACGCTTTTAGATACGCGGCATAAAGCTTTGTATACATCTCGCTTCCACACTCCTCCTGCATGCATGTGCGTATATAAATTCGTTCAGAACGCGCAGGATGCCGAGGTGCGCGCATGGGAATAAATCAGGTGCCTATTGATTTTGAGCCGCACAACAATCTGTTTCCCAGCCCGCCGCCGCGTCTTCTACCGGCTGCTACTATGGGAATATATCGAAGATGCCATCGTCGTCGTCGCGTTTCTCGCTCGATTCGCAGCGCGCGAAGGGATGTCGATTTTAGATTTTACAGGCCGCTTCGGTTTGGATCCGACAATCTTCTCGAACGCCGTGTGATAACCGGCTCTGTATGTAGTTTCTACGCTATAGACTTCAAGACGCGATCTACAACAAGCGAGCTTACTTGCAGCGATGGCGCGGCGCGTTTGTGCGTAATCTCACAATTGAAATACAAGTGACAAACACGACGCGACGTTTGTAAATCGCGCTTTTTATCATCGAAATATTTCATTAGGCGTATTGCTTATCGCCGTGGCGGTAGTTTTATTGCGGAGTTTTTGTCTGACATGTATAACTGTTACGCGGAAATAAAATGAATAAAATTAACATCAATGCCTAATTTCGAAGTCGAGCGTGAGCGGAGCACGAAGCGAAAAAAGAAAAAGAAAAAGAAAAAGAAGAAGACACGGAGCCGTTTTGACGGATCGACTTTATGAATATTAATGCCGCGATAGGCGTGGAGGAGACATATTGTAATAATTATGCGTCCCATACGCTATGGCGGAAACGAGAAGAGGTGAGAGGAAAGAGATCGGAAGAATTGCTGGCCGGGCAACGAAAATTATTCCCGCCGCGTAAACGCAACCGGCCGATGATAAATCGATACACGTTATCAGCGATAATTCAACTTAATTGATATCAATGTTTCGAGCGACGAATACTAAGAGGTTGTTAAAAAACTAATTCGTAAAAAAGTTAATTATTGTAATTAATGTATGAGAAAGAGGAAAGCGGCATCTTACAAATTCTTTATAACGACCGTAATGCGCAACCGAAATTGATTATCGAAATTATCCGCGAAAACATGATCGATATGCGTTTTCATTACCGTCAAATATGTAGATTAATTACCAATATTAATTAAGAACACGATCTCTAGATTCGCGCTTGAGATTGCTTACGAACGCGTCGTGAGTAATTGTCTTATGTAATATACATCAGTGACTCAACGAAGGAAACAATAAAAAATAAAAAAAAATAAAAAAAAATAAAAAAGAACACAGAGAACAGCGATAAGTTATCGCGCAACTAGAATAAAACAGCCACTTTATTTATGGGCTTCACATGTACCGCTGTTTCCTCCAACACGCTCGCTTCTATGTTCCTCGATCGGAAATGATCGTTATAATTCACTAGATAGAGATCGTCGGGAATTGAAACGATCGATAATAAATCCCTCGCGCGCTTTATTCCCGGCGTCTACAAAAATTTAATCCGTTCCCTACTTGAAGGATTTATTAATTTTTTCGTCGACGGCTACCGCGCGCTCGCGCGCCCGTACTAGGAGAATCGCCATGATTGTTATTACATGATTACGGTGTAACGGAGAAATCGAGATGAGCGTTACTCGACGATCGGTCGTAAAATTTCAGACAGGAATTTCTGCCTCCTTGATCGCCGATGCGAGATTATCTCGCGATACGTGAACGAACGTTTTATATCTCATTAGTTTAAGAGAGAAACGCATTTTGACGCTTTTCGTAAAGCAGTAAAAAAAACATTCTTCGATTTGTGTCCAATCTACCGACTCGAAATCCGTCCATTTGTGTAAAATCGAACATGTGACATTGCACTGTTTTTATAAGAAAGAATTTTTTTTCCTATCTATATAAATATATATATAGAACAATATTTGAAGAGTCATATATCATCTGTTACTTACACATCTCGCAATTGCGCGCGAACGTCAAAATATTCGCGTTTCGCGGATTTGTGCAAGCATTTCGCGAAACTTGTTGCGGCTAAAAGACCGCGCCGAAAACTAAAATCTGATTTCGTTAAGCCGCGCAAGAACAATTGGCAAGTTGAAATTCGGTAAACGGAATAATTAGCTACGTAGAACCAACTTCGGCAACAACGCGTTAGCTGCATTTAAAAGCCTTGTTATTTTCTAATTACCCGCTATAATTAAAACATCAGAAATAACACACGTACTATCTGTTCGCATTAACATTCTCAACGCGAAGAACACACATTTCCCGTACAACAACGAAAATTTCTCTCTTTTATCTCTCCGTGGAATTTGTACATAATGTTCCGGGAAACGGCGTGTAGAAACGATATCAAGATTGATGTATGTATAAAAAAGTGTGTTACGATTATCAAGCTATTCGAATCTATACAAGACTGACCGTTAATCGAGGCGACTGGACGCGACAAAGAACGGGGGGAGGACAGACGAAGCCGAAGGTGTCGAAAAGGACGAGTAGGAGGGGCCTCTCGGATTCCACGACCCCGGCTGCACCGGCAGATGCGGCCGAGACCTACGTGCGGACGTACGACGCACGTACATACATACGTACGTACGCACGTATGCCGGGGCGCATATATACGGCGAGTCCGGTGCAGCCGAGGGGAAGAATAAGGTAGGCGTGTCGCGGCCGCGTTACGTGCGTGCGTGTACACGACAAAGAGAGATACGCGGGCATAAGCCGGCTTATTACGCGCCGCCGCGGGCTACAAACACGCCGAATAATGGCCGTGGTTCTCTCTCTCTCTCTCTCTCTTTTCGGAGCAGGCGGCGGAGCGGGCGGTATGCGCGCGCTCCGGTATCGTATTAAATTATAATAATTCCGGTGCGAATTATTAGAGAAAGAGAGAGAGAAGGGGAGAGGAATCGGAGAGGCGGGAAGAGAGAAAGAGAAAAGCGCGGCTGGCTGGTTACGCACTTTCCGCGTACCGTGTTGCCGCACAATGTTGCCGCGCGGTGCCCAGGTGCGTCTTTGCGCGCCGGGGATCTCCGCGTTTGTTAACAAATATTTTAAGCCGTAACCAGACACTGTCCCCTCCCATTTCTCTCTTGTTGGCTAGAAAAAGGCGACGACGATTCGTGTCGCGTTTGGGGTTCGGGAAATCGACGGGATTTATGGGACATCGACGCGCGTGACTTCCCAGTTTTTTTATGTACATGATAATTGTGGGAAACAGAATAGAGAATCGATAAGAGAAGTTTTTGATGAAGCTTATAATTTCGTTACTTTAGTATCTAA
>QVNV01004527.1:0-11178 GCA_014825455.1 Pseudomyrmex pallidus | reverse complement strand
GGTCCAAGTTGAAATTGAGTTTGAAGTTGCGCTCTTTTTGCGAGAAACACGCGCGGGGATATCACGTTTCCGTCGTTCCCTGGTGTTAAGTTCCCGTTCGGATCTGATCTCCCGGCACGTCTCCACTCTCGCACGCCTCTTCCGTTCCAGGGTTACTCCTCGGTAGCCCCGGAGGAGCGGCACGTTGCATGCTAATTAAGTGAGCAACCGTGCGCTACGCGATGTTCCATTGTTTATTGCGGTTTCGCCGTCGGCCGATCCCGTTTTTACGGCCGCCCGCTGTTGTTTCTCGACTTCGTGACCTCGAGCGGACGCGCAAACCGAGGCCGAGCCACGCGGATACCGAGCTCGTTAATTAGAAGATCCGAACGAGGCTGAGTTATGGCGTTGTCACGGTCGCCGCGTCCAAGAGAGAAACGGTTATCTCGAAATCGACCGCGGGTATCTCGTCTCGGGGTCATTTTCGACTCAAGAAATCTAATCTGTGCTTCCACAGAAACTACACACACGAGAGAAAACGTTCGCCAAAAATTTGCATATTGTAAATTTTTTAATTTTGACTTCTAAATTGAATATTTTTTTGTCAGTCGTCAAATAGTTGACGTAATTTTTTTTTGCGAATCCTTCGAATGTGCACACATTTCGATTCTACTTTTCAAACGACGTCGTTAAAAGACGGCGTTATCTCGTTAATTATCGCGGCGGATTCGCGGAAAGTTTCGTCGTTCTGGACGACGATATTGTTGCGACGTCTCGATCCCGAGGAATCCAGTGACGCGTGTAACTCGACACTCTCCATAGAGCTAATTCCGTTGCGAGCAAAGTGCAGAAATCGCGTCCGGAAGACGTCGCCGCGTCAAAGGCGGGGCGCGCGCAAAAGCGAGAGAGTCGGTTTCATTGTAATTCCCGCCGGCTTACAACGTCGTCCTTGTCGGGGAGAACGGCGGATAAGGCCGTCGGCGAAACCGAGATCCGACGACGACGCGACTTGGTTGCTCACAAAGTCGCGCGATCAAACTCGCCGAGTTTAAACTTTCCACTTAAACGCGAAATTCGCCCGGAGAAGTCTCGCAATTATCTCGCACACGTCGCCGAGAAATAAATACAATATTGAGCGCGCACTTTGTTCGTTCGTTCGATTTTTCTCACCTGAGGAGATTTATTTTGAAGAAAAAAAAATTCTTACGGGGCAACGAATCCAGTGAAAAAAAAAGACGGTCTTCAGGCAGACGTCGCTCTCGTCTCGCGTTGTCGCGGCCGTCCCGCCGTCTCTTGCCAAGTACAGATCGTACAATATTTTACGGGGGTGTCTTCGGCAGATACACGCGCGTGCTCTCTTCTTCGAGTTATACACCAGTCGGAACGGTGCCCGTCTAAGAATCGCGAAAGTGTCGTAAAGTTTGATCGATCGTAAATTGGATTGTTCCGCGGGGAGCACGTAGTCGAGACGACGATAAATGAAACTTCGATGCTCATGAAGAAAAAGAAAAGAAGAGAGGGAGGAGAAAGAGAAAGAGAGAAAGAACATTCAAGCTGCTTTGGATACGAGATTCGCGTTCCACTTTCACGCCGGAAACTTCGCTTATCGCTTTAATTTGACTCGCCCATCAGCGCGCCGGCAAACAAAGCGGTTTATTATTACGTCACTTTGAATAATTTTGTTTCTCAGTGAAACGATCCCTCGCCGCGTATCAGCACGCTCCGGCACATTTTGTCGTCTCGCGCGACACTTGCAACATTTATTCTCGCAATTGACGAAGAAAACAATCAAAACGCGAAAAACTTATTATCTTACGCAAGACACTACATCGTATGTTTCATACAGAATTTTTTTTTTTTTAAATCGTTCTCTGTTTTAAATAAGAGAAAAAATTTATTGAGGGGGTGGAGTTCGTTGTTCGTGTGAAAATTTGTCTTCTCGGTGTCACGAGCAAATTTGGAAACGCGCGGAGTGTATCGGCAGCGCGTGACACGACACAAACGCGATTATATATGTATATTATAAACATGACGCGTTTCCTTGTTAACGCGAGAATTATTATTGCGCTGCTTAAATAACGCGCACAGTGGCTGTCATTAGCGTCACAACCGAACGCGATTAAATCTACCACGGTTAAACAGACCGTGGATTATGTAACCGATATATATTGAAGTTCGCTTGAAATCGATAGCTAGTGACATGTATGACGCGCGGTAACGAGCATCAGATCGGTTACCAGACATTAATGGGATGGATATTGAAACTGACGGATGTGCAACAACAGATTTTCCTCGTACGCGAGGAGGAAGAGGGAGGGGGAGGGAGAAGACAGAGAGAACCTGATCTTTTGAACCGAAACTGAAATCCCCGCCTAATTTGCATGTTACGTACATTGTAAAAGAGAGAGAGAGAGAGACAAGCTCGTTTCGCGCAATGACATCGGGGATCACAATGAGGGGGAGGATCAGGTGCTCGTTGCGTAATGAAAGAAATGAGATTTGCGAAGGGCGAGCGTAAAGACGTAAATTCGCAGCGCGACGTCGCCGCCACTGCGCAATTTTCTCATCCCCGTCCGACGCAAAGCCGCAAAACCGCTGCGAAACAATTTCGCCATATAAAACAAACCCTTTGTAACGCGGAACGGCGCGGCGCGTCTGGCAAACAGCAACGCCGCGGCTTGTCGCCCGGAAAATTCTTACCCTTCCGCGAGGAAAACCAAAATTCACCCCGTCCGTTCGGGAGTTTCTCCCTTCCCTCTTCCTCAACGATGCGAATAAAAAAAAAACGATTACATCTCGCGATTTACGAATTGTTTCGAGAGTTTTTGTTTGCTCGTTCGATGCGCGGAGAATATTGGATTAGAAAATATAATTAAATACGTTTCGATTAAATTTCTTCGCGTTTGTTGCTGCACAGCGGGATTCAATAAAGCGGAAAGATAGATATTTAGAACAGAGAAACTCCGGTTTTCGATTATTTTTAAGTCTCGAAGTTTTTAATTTGATTATTACAGTAGGTGACGGTAAAATTACATTATTGCTTACTAATGTAATTTTCGTCCATTTGTATCGTCTATATATCCTGTCTTTCTTAAAATTAAAGCGGTACAAACACACGAATCATGTGTGTGTGTGTATGTGATTACAATATATTATATTAAATAAAAACCAAATCGCAAAACAAGCGGCATACACGTTCCAGCGGCATACACCTTCCAACGTCACACACATACACTCACACATACATTCCGTTTAACCATTAGATCATATGTCAGATTATACGTCACAATTTCAATACGATAAAAAACTCTTATCTTCTAAGAAACTTAAATTATAACTAATTATAATTCTCTTAATTATTAATTCTTGTTTATATACATATGTAATTCTCGTATATTAAAAAAAAAAAAAAAAAAAAAAAAAAAAAAAAAAATCAACACGACGCGAGAGATTGCATGTTGTATAATACCCCACGTTATTTATATATTCCCATAGACAGGACGCGGCTGGAAGCGACGCAATAGCCAATCAATACGACGCTTTTCCACAAGAGAAAAACCGCCGACCGCGCCGTTTCTTGTCACGCGCGAAGCCATGACTCCCGTGTTACATTTCCAGGACCTTTGTATTTCTGCTCCCGTGATTCTGACTTGTAAATAATTTTGTCGCTTGTTTTTTGACGTGTGAGAGGTTTTGTTCGCGTAAAGATTTGTGACAAGAGTAAACACAGAACAGGGGCAGAAATCGAAAGTAATATCAACCGGTATCTTTTTTTACATGCGAAATTTGCGCCAAAAAGAAAAAAACACGCGAGACATTGCCCTCGATTTAAACGAGTGGCTTGAGCGAGACTTGTGTAAGTACCAATTGTTGTAAGATCCAATTTGTGTTGTGTGCAACCCTCGCGTCACTTTACACCTCTCGCACATTTCTTGATAAATTTTCCCTCTCGCAGTTCTTTGATCTCTCCTGTCGCACTTCCCATGTCCCACTAGCACAACAACGGAGCTGTCAATCCGATCGCGCGCATGCAATGTATAAAAGATCATAGCACAAAAAGAAACTTAAGCAGAGACACGAACAGCGAAGAAACAAACACAAAGAAATTTCTCTCTCAAAAAATGTAGCTTACGTTTTATTACCGCTCAGATATTTGTGCTCAGACTTTGCACGCGCGTAGCACGGAGCTAACGCGTAAAAGTGGGGAGAAGATTATGCGACGTTGCACCCCCCCGTGTACGTTGCGAAATTTATATTTTACGAGAGTTACGCGAAATACTCGAGTTTATATTTACGAAGTTTGCGTAACTTCATTGCTCCCGCGTGCGTGTAGCAAACGTACACACGGAGATGTCGGAGTCTACACGTACACACACACAATCTCTTGCGATTCGTTCAAAGGTTTTTGCTCCGATACTTGTCGAGGTGCACTCTGATCCTCTTGAGATGCACTATCAACTTTTATCTCAACCTTTTCCGGCGTTTTCTTCGTTGTCGTCGAATTTTCACCGTCTTTGTGAGCGATTTTGCGGTGCCTCGCGCGATCGTTGTAACTGAAGAACGATTTGTCACAGAGTCTGCAGCGGAAAGGCCGTTCACCCGTGTGCACGTTACGGCGATGAATATCCCTGGAATCCTTTCGTTGGAATTTCTTGTCGCAGTAATCGCAGGCGAACGGCTTACGACCGATGTGAAGCAGAATGTGATTGTACAGCGACTTGGTGTCGTTGAATCTCTTGCCACACTGCGCGCACTTGTATCGCTTCTTACCCCCGTGCTTGTACTTGATGTGATTAATCAGCAGTTGCTTGATCTTGAAAGTCTGTTTGCACAAGTCGCACTCGTATATCGGACTGGTCTTGCCCTCGTGCGTTCTCTCCCGATGCGCCTTGAGCGACATTTGGTGCTTGAACTTCTCGTTACACTCGCCGCACTCGAAGTACGGCTGCTGATTAGTCACCAGCGGGTCCTTGCGGTCGATCTGATGGTCGTCCACCAAGTGGCGCTTCACCATCCGGAAAGTCGGCAGAGTCTTCATGCACAAAGGACACGTGAACCACTGGGACAGCGCGACGTTCTCGTCGTATATCCAGTGTTTCTCCAAGTGATCGATCCAGTTCTGCTTCTTTCTGTACGTTTTGTGACACACCTCGCAGGTGTACATCGCGCCGGAGATGTGAGTCTTGGAGTGAAGCCTAAGCGAGTTGCTGGTTGTGCATCGCATGCCGCACTTTTCGCACTGGTACGGCTTCTCGCCTGTGTGCGTTCGAAGGTGTTCCTTCAGTCGCATCTTGAGCTGAAACGATTTGCCGCACAGCTCGCATATAAACGGTCTCGCGCCTTTGTGCACGAACATGTAATGTTCAAACAGAGAGTTCTCCGTGCAAAAATCCTTGCCGCACGTGCTGCAAACCACGTCTTCCTTGTTCTCGTTGTGCCGCATCATGTGAAATTCCAGTCTATCTTTGCGTATGAAGCGCGTGTTGCATTTCGCACAGTGAAACTGGCGCTGCGCGATGAATCTCTTTTCGTATCCGTCGACCATCATCGATGAGATTGAGGTGCCGCAGTCGATACACGTCACCACGTCGGTGCTGACGTTCATCTCGGTTTCCTGCACTGATTTCCCGCAGAATGTACAAGTCAGGACATTTAATAGTTGTGTCTGTTCCGGATCGATCATGTATTCCGCGAAGCCGGTGTGCTTCTTCATTTTCTGGTGATTCTCCAGTCCGATCTTGGTCAGATATTTCTCGTCGCACTGCAGGCAAATGTGTTGCGTGAAGGTGTGTGCGCGCCTGTAGTGATCGAACAGCAACAGCTCGTTTGCCATCTTCAAGTCGCACTCTATACAGACGGTGTCGCGCATTTTGTTTAACGCATGCCTTTCCATGTGAAAATCGTATCTGAGTCTTTGGAAATATGAGGCGCTGCAAATCTGACACGTCCACTTCTTCTGAGATTCGGGCAATTCCGCGCTGTTGTTAGTCAACTTGGCGTTATTTGACACTCCGTCCAACCACTCGTCGTCACTGTTCGACCAAAACTTGGTTTCCATTTCTTCATCGTTCTTCGATTGTTTTTCTTTAACGAGTTTCTTGTCCGAATCGCGACAACTTCTTTTTCTCTTGGCTCCAAGCTTCAATGATGAATTTTGATCCACCGACGACGCATCTTCTTCTTTCATCGTCGACGGGATGCAAACGTCTTTGCAATCTTTTTCTTCTTTTATCGGATAGGCTTTGCATATTTTATTAAAAATTTCAGTACATGTATCGCGATTCGATGACGAACTATGCAATTTATTTACTGCGCTCAAATTCTTTGGACTGATAACTCTTACCGTTTTGGGTTTGCTTGTCGTAACGTTCTTTTCTCTTATTAGTCTTTTCATTTGATCGACAACAGCCAATGAAACTTGAAAGGGATGTTCGCTGTCATTGGGTTTGCTATCTATCAGTATCATCAGAGAAATGTTACAATTTGGACACATAAACGTCAAGTCTTTGTCTAAGTTCAAAATGTCAGATGTTGTTAATTCTTTATTTTTGTTTATTTTAAACAAGCAATTGATTTTTGACTCATCGCTGTTTTTCTTAGACTTCAAAATGTCCTGACAAAAATCGTAATAATCGATAACTTTGTTATAACACTTCAAGCATATGAGTTTGGAATTATCATCGTCTTGCGCAACCTGCAAAAAAGAGCAAAACTATGATGTTTACTTATTGGAATCCACCCTCAGTTTCCATGGACACACGCACGAGTAGTTTGACAACTGACAAGCGCGTCAGTTAACCAAAAGCACAAATGTAATTTGACTGATACGTTAATGAGAACATATGAAATAAGCCTCTCTTGGAACAAAGAACTGGGTTTTATTGTGACCAATGAAGACCGAGGGAGGGTTTTACTTGCAATTTGCTGTTTAAACATTAACATACCTTGATTGGCAATGTGACATTTATTTTCTGCGCCAAATCAGCTTCATCAAAGATATACTTTGACCGTCTTTCCTCAACTTTTTTATCACACAAACGACACACCAACATATCATTTGATATGCCCATCTTGGTACTTTCATACATCGCATATACGAAAAACTTCTTGTAGTGTTTTTGTTTTTTGTTTTTTGTTTTGTTTTTGTTTTTTGACAGATGACTTTACATTCGCGAGAGACGCAACGTCTTTCCGAGATCTCTCTCAATTATTGGCATCAATGGTCTTTCTCTTGAGGTTATGGTCGCCTAGAAAGAGAGAGAAAAGCGCTCGAAAATTTATGAATTTTACGCAAAATTCATAATTATATCATTTGTGCGAGACAGAAAATCTTTCCCGATATATTTACATGTAATTTTGAAAAGTATGCAATCATCCACACACATAACGTCAATGTGTTTTTCAATACGTATGTGAACTCTCTCGGACGACACATCACACTCAAGTGCAATCGGGAAATTTATTTTTGCCGATCGTTCTTTAATCTTTTTTCTCACGCGATATCGCGTCCTCTAAGCGTTTCCGCATAACAATTCGCTACAATTTTATCGCAAGTGTAATACCTTTGTAATCGCTAGACTCCGAACGCGCGCTGCGACGTATAAATACACAACCGCACAGGTTATGGAGGTTAGAATTTACATTCGCGCGAATTCACCGCCCGCCACCGCCTACGGCGCGGTGCACACTGCGAGAGATTATTATGATCCGTTCACACACACACGCACACACATAGTTTGTTCCCAACTTCTTGTCCAATGGGAACAGATCTACTTTCTAGGAACTAAAACGTCAGTCAAGTTGGTTTTTTCACGACGCAGCGCGCGATTCTACTGAGATTGAGTGACGTCGAGCACACATCTGCGGCGTCGCAGTGCAAAGTCGAGTAAGGAAGGGCGAGCGGTGATGTTTACGCGCCAAGAATACATACAGGGTATGCACGCACATTGCATTTATAACGTACTACATATCAATAACATTGTTTAAGTATAAACATACGAAATAGTGTTTTCCCGCTGTGGAAAATATGTATTTCCTCTTGTACAAAAATATTGTGTTTACACATCGTGTGTAAAAGTACATGTGGCGACACGTAGAACAACAAATTGCACATGGGATTAAAATTCAAGGTAACCTGTCGCAATTTACAAACATTAAAATTTAAACTTATTTCGATGTCACACGACAATATATATTCAGAAAAATGGATAACTGATAAAATTTTTACGGAAGAAACGATCGTAAATATTTAACAGAGATATGATTACTTTTACATATTAATTAATATCGTATTTAATATAATTTATTATTAGTAATATTATTAATATTATATTTAATTAATATTTTGCGTATCAATTTACACGTATTAATACGGTACATAATTATTTTAAGAACCCCGATTGTGTTAATAGGAAGCAGTGCTATATGTACGTTTTCGCTTGTCAAATGCACGCGAGGAGGGGACGTCGTCAACTCGTTAGAAATACGTGAAGGCCAAACTACGTGAATTCCGGACTGTTCGGAGTTTTGGCAGAGCCGAGAGAGAGAGAGAGACCCGCGCTGGGTCTCTTGATAATCGTAGTTAGCGACCAGAGAAGGACTCTGACAGTTGTAGGGAATATGGCCGAGCGACTCGCCGCCACTCGAGTCCCCGATAACGAAGGAATGCGTTCCGACCTAGCCTAACGTCCGAGATATATATATATATCTTGCCCTCCGAAACGAGGATGACTTTAATTCTCCCCTCCCGATTAAAATTGCAAAGCAGAGGATTAACGGGATTCGGGGTCTAAGATTACCACTTACACAGAGCGGACGGAATCCGAATAAAACCTCTATCGTCCCCCCGCGTCGATCGTTCCTTCGTTATCTCGCTCTTAAATGAAGATAAGATAGATGTATCTGTGCAATAAAAAAAAAAGAACGATGATCTCTTTCCGTTTTCAAACGAGATTTTCAGACGGACGTAATGAGATCGTCTTCGAAAATTTGTCTAATTACTTCTCCTGAATACACCGCGTTGTATTTTTTATCGATCCGGGAAGAAAGAACCGTGTAGCAGTACGAGAGTTAATTAAGATAAGAGTGTTAATTTTTTCTGAATTACACCCCATGGAGATTAAACGCGCGAAATGCGAAACAGAGCAGGTACGCGAGTTAAACATTTCTGAATAAAATCTACAGTTGCAAAGGAATATTTTTTTTTTTTTTTTTTCAATAGGTACTAGTTTACAAGGGAGGATCTAACGAGAGGATCTCGAGGAAGCATCTTTCTGTTACATCATCCGACGAGATAGAGAGAGAGGCGAGGAAGACTTTAATTCAACGTGAAATTGCAAATCAAGTTTAACGGGCGCTTGAATGCGAGGATAAGAAGTGAGTACTCAAAGCAACGTTGAAAAAAAATAAAAATATAAAATAAATAACAACAAGCAAACGAATAGTACCTTTTTCCTTGTATCTTTCTTTGTGTGACCTTAACGATTCGCGCTGACATTTGCGCAAAACTAGTTTCGCGTTACAAAGAACTTTAATTGTCTCGCGTTTAGTCTTTTCTTTTTCAAAAACGACGCTGTAAATAATTTTTGTGCGCGAAAACAAACATGTTCCCTTTATGTAAAACTGCAAAATCAATGTCAGAAAATCAATGTCTCTTCTGCGGAATATCGATGAGAAAAAATTATCGACAAATGAAACTTGTAAAATTTTCTGTGTCAATAGTGTTCTTTGAAAAATCAACATTAAGACGCCTTTTTCGAAATTAATAAGCACGAGAGAGAGAGAAAGAGAGAAAGAGACTTGCTCTCGTTCCGCTCCGGATGGTCTATTTCCTTTAGAAATTTACTACCGCCAAAGTTCCAGATCGTAAAACTCGTTCCATCTCCGTAGGGCGTACAGGGTGATGTTTTGCCGAGCCAGTTGGAAGGAACGAAACTCGACTCGGTAACAGATCTAATAACAAGGGCTCGAGTGAATGAGCAAACTGCAGACGACCCTTCTGTTCGCTTCTATCGACATCCTCTCGGCGAGAAACTCGCCCTTCTCTCTCTCCCTCCCTTTCTCTCGCCGACAGATTCTTGAGAATTTTCGCCGACGCCGTAGGCAACAGACTGATTCCGAGATTACGAGTCTAATTAACGGATTAAGCGGCCGCTCTCTGTTTGTTGGAAAATTAACTCGCGCTTCCGACACCTCAGAATCGCGGTTGTGAATCGACGGCCGGCGTAAAATGGCCGAATGCGAGAAGAAAAGTGCGCCCTTCAACAAACCCGGGGAAAAGGAAAGGGCGGATATTTCAATCTCTCTCCTCGCGCGCGCGAGGAGAATATCGCGTTTTAACCCCGAAAGGGAAAACGCGCGGAATCAATCTCGCATTGTTAAGACTGAATTTCCATTTTCGCGCAAAAGAAAACCTACCGTTCACTTACCGTTACTTAAATTCATTCCCGAGAAAGAGATTTCGAGAGAAAACGGAGTACATCTGTGTTTCTCCTCTCTCTTGTTTTTGAAATTCGTCAAAAATTTTAATTCCCACGCGTCGAATGTGTACGCGACAAGCGTTCGATAACGTATTTTTCTCGAGAGAGAGAGATGTGCGAAGAGGAGAATCTTCAGAGAGCGCGGTGTCTCGAAAAGACACGCGTATTTTCCAAGAAAACGAAAATATGTACCTCTCGAGGTTTTAGAGAGACGTCTGCCTTTCTTAATGCCGCTCAGAAAGCGCTCTCCTGCCTTTCCCTCGCGAAATAACATTCATGCTCGGAAATACCTATAAGCGGGTTAAGCTAAAAATTTTTCACAATTCCGCAAGCTGGCACACGCGGCTCTTCTTTTGTTACGTCCCCCCACGTAATTGCGAAACTATTTTCGAGAGAGAGATTAAAGACGTGTCGGGATGAGTACAAAAAAAGCCGGTCAAACACATTTCTTTGACGATACAAAATGACATTTCCGAGCGAGTAATCGAACTCGCGTCAGTAAGAAAAATATTTTCTCACACGGGAGGATCGCGTGTTATCGAATCGCCGTGTCAAAAGACCGTTTCGCGAGAGAACGACGCCGTTCTCATTTGTTTGAGTTAATTTCACAAACGCTCCGCGCCGAGATAACGTCAGTAGTATGTGGCCCCTTATGGGGCGTCAAAACAAACCCCCTCCACTCGGCCCCCCCACCACTACTGGCGCCATATCCCCACCACTA
>QVNV01004523.1:0-12127 GCA_014825455.1 Pseudomyrmex pallidus | reverse complement strand
ACAGAAATCTCCCAGGTCTCTACTAACCATAGAGCGCGCGTTCGTCCCTGTAGCAGTGTTACCACCAGAGTTATTCAAAAAAGAAATGTAAACATTTTCACTGGGTCACCCTGTATATATAATATGTAGCATTTTAAACAATATATTACTTAAATAGTATTACTTTAAAAAATATTATATTATCATAAAAATATTATATTATTTCTTAAAAAAAATTTAATCTTGATACTTTTCACAAAAATTAACTTTTTTAAATAAATCAAGTTTGTGTTTTAAAAATTCATAAAACTGTATACAGTTTATGTCAAAGTTGCATTTGGTATAAATGCATGCTTCTAATGTTTTGATTTTTAATTAGATTTTTTCACTGGTACATATATTACACACTAATGAAACTGCAATGACTTTTAAAATGTTTTTAAAAGATACGTGTTTATCTGTAAAATATTAAAAAATTTCAACCCATTTACGTTGGCAGGTTTCATTTTATAAAATAAAGGACAAAATGGCCATTTTAGAAAAAAAAAATCTAAAGGACAGAGCAACAAAATAAAGGACTGTCTTCTTAAATATAGGACGTATGGTCACCGTACCTATAACACTTCATCATAACGATCTTTGTCAGACAGTTTCCTTTGCGTTTCTAAATGTGACATTTTTAAAAAATTCAAGAAAACCAAGTAGCTTTATACGTTCTCGCAAGCTCTTACTTCGTCCGTTACAAACGACTGCGTGCGGAGATGAGAAGAGCAAAAACGTAACAATAATAAGAGGAAAATACGGAAACTGGAGCCCCAGTTTGGCGGAGTGTCTTGTTATTCTTTCTCGTTGAAATTATATCCGCGCGATCGCTAAATTGGTCGACGGCGGAACACAGGATGTAGCCGCAGTCGCCTGCCGTTTGTGAGAGCCGTCGCATCGGCAACGTTTATTTACATAACGCACTGTCGAAATGCCGACAATCGAGGGATCGACATTACCAGGTCCCCGCGCGCGCGATGTAGCGCGATGTCCTCTTTACCGCGCATTTGCATACAAGCATACGCCGACAAACAACCCGCCATCGCGCACTGCGCACTCAAATGCATTAACCCCGAAGGCTCGACCGAAGGGACACAACGGGACGTCTCCAGACTCGCGCTCCATATTTGCATTTACCGATGCCTCTTGTTTGTTCCTCCACCCTCACACTCCTTCACCCTCGCACGTTGGAAAAGCGAGTATTCCGCGGGGGAGGGGGGGGGAGAAGAGAGGTGCAACGGATGTGAGTCGTTAGTGCTTCCTGTACGTCGCGCAAGATGCGCCATGTACCAAATGCATAGCAGCGTTTTCCGGTTTCTTATCGGCCTCTTTGCGAAACTTTTGTCGCGCGTTTATACATATATATATACATATATATATAGGAGATATATATATATATATATTTGTGCGCTTTTGCCGCGAGCTCGCGTAGCATATTAAATGATATCTCTTATCGTCGAAAGTTGGTAAAATAAATGAGATAAAGATAAGCGCGGAAGTTCTTTTACAGAGATGTTTTTTTTTTGCATCAACTCTTTTTCGCTTGACGTTTCTAACAATAAGTTTTACACAGGGATTATCCGATTATAGCGATTCTTTTGAATATTCGTTGACGAAAGCTGCGCGTACAATTGTACGTAGCACTTTAGCTATATGCTTTGGATTTTCTCCTGCTATTTACATTAAAGCGTCGCGTATATACATATATATTTATATTATAAGCGTCGTATAATCCCGTTTTGTTTGCTTATACGCTGCTTTGCGATTCTCAGAAATTTCGCACATCGTGCTTTTCTTCATATCTATACTGTGTTGACGGTGTGCAATAATCGTTTGGTTCACAACATATTTATAAAATAATTTATAAATTTATTGTTATATAGCTCGCTCTTATTACGTTGCGTAAAATTTTTACGCCACTTTCTAAGAATCGTAAACGTTCTTTATTTCCCAAGAAATAACATTTCGCTCTTTTTTTTTTTTTCGTTTTACAGTTGCGGGAAAATCTCGTTGCAGATCTACATTTTAAATAAACATTCCGACAAATTTGCAACGTTCACAAAAAAATAACTTTTAAAGGAAAATCTAACGTAAATCAAATTTATTTAGAATTGCGAATCATTTTAATTATATCACTGTGGCAATGACTGGAAACACGATCAAAGTTAAGTCGAATACGTTCGTTCGTCTAACCGAACGAATTGATCTGATTAGAGTTTTTACAGGATTAAATTAATCCTGTATAGTGTTAACCAATTAAAGGTAAGAGTACTTCACATCTAAGCTCCGCTCGATGCTTCATAGTCCGAGTTCGAGTCAGCTCTTGTTATTTCAATTTATGAAACTTTAACACGGCGCATTAACGTAACACCACACGCGCGTATATCGGCGCGCGAAGAGGTGGACGTTTTTTATGTGTGTAAAAACCTTTACACACATGGTTTTATCTCAAACATTAATAAGCTACAAAAAAAAAAAAATTTGCAGGGAATGAACTAAAAATATTGACATGTTCCAAAAAATCTAATTTAACATATTCTCTATAGAATAATAGAATATAAAGCAAGTGCGCGCGCGCGATGGTTGAGTATGTGCATAAAAAATATGTGCAACTAAAAATTAATTTTTAATTCGCATTTGCAATTGTTGCACGATCGATGATGATTATTATATTACGACGTTTCGGCGGAAACTTTAACCGGGAATTAGATATTACGCTGTCAGATTGGTTGAGGTTCCCCTAATAAATGAGAACGGCGGCGTTGCGAGCCGGTATACGCGTGAATTTGCATGCCCGTAAACGTAGATAAATTACCTGCAAGCGAGTAATGTGTCGATCCAGCTTGTACACTCGAATCCGCTCCGAGATCTGACTCTTCTCTCTCTCTATAGTGTACTTTGCATTCGTTAATGAGCGCGGTTTGCATAATTGTCTCGAGGGAGTGCTTTAGTGGCAAATTTATTGGATTGTCTTTGATGGGAAGCCTTACTTGATTTGAAACATCGCGCGCGGATTGATTCAAGGCTTCCTCTCAATTCTCATCGTCTACACGTCGTTCTGTTGCAGCAACGACGGTACATATGTATACCCGTTGTAATTATTACCGCTTGACATTAATAACTGTGTACGCCTTTAATGCATTATTACGGCGTATTATGTGGGACACATTGGCAACGCTATACATCGCGGGAGTTGACAATTATCATTCATATTTCAAGGCGGCCTCCCTGCGCCGCCGCCGCTCCGTCGTCGTAGTCGGTGTACAATAGCGAAGCGTTCGAGAACAAAAGAACTTTCGCACAATAGTAGATGTTTATTTGGACCTTCGGAGCTTAAAACAATGCGAGCTTGCATTATTACTTGCACGTTTGAACGCGCGCATTTGTGTTATTACTTGTGTTACCTACTAGACCGGATCGGTCGTCGTATATATCGTGGCGCGAGGCAAACGACGCGTCGCCACGTTAACTGTATATATATCTAACAGGTCTGTTCGACGTCTACTTGTCCATCTGTTATCCCTCTGGACGCCGACTGACGCCGCGCTCTCGCGCAGGCATATATATGTATATACACCGCCATTAGACCAGAGTTCGCAATAATGAAGTCAAACGATGTTGTTGCAATTTTGCATAAAGGCGTTGGCTTACACGCCACCCGAGTTCGTCGAACTTCCCCGTTGCTTTCGTCGCACTTGAATGCATTAGACGGGTTTAAAGTTGAGACGGCGACGTCTCTTCAAATTTGCATTTACTACAGTCCACATGCATTTGCATTTAGTTACGGATCATTGCTGCACACGGAAAAACATTCTCGGTTATTGTAATAGCACGCTCGCGGAACCACCACGTTCGGAAACGAACGGAAGGGTATGTGTGTGTGTGTGCATCGCGAACGACGCGATCAATGATCATCATTCCGCGGTCGATCAATCACGCGGAACGGAAAGAGAAGCTCACTCTCTACCCCGCTACAAACAATAGCGCTATTGTCTCGCAATGGAGAAGAATGTATAGGTATTATATATATATAGGTACGTATCGCGCGCGCAACTGTGTTTTATTACAAAATACATTTTTTTCGCATTATAAGAAGTATATGTTCACGCTTTTTTTTTGAATATTGATGAAAAGATATTAATGAAGCGGACGTGAAGACGTTCCAAAAAGTCCATCGCGTATAGAAGCGTTTTTATATCGCCAACATTTTTCCTATACCCCGCCGTACGAGCTCTCTCGGAAAATATCCGGCAAAGTACGCGCGCTCGGGAAATAACTTGCGCGAAATACCTATGTGAACGCGGGTCATTTTTCGCTCTTCGCACGAAAAATAACAAGTTCAACTTATATATATCCCCTCTCGAAGGGGATTAATCTCTCAGTTATATATAATTACATCGTTAGTGCTTTTTTTTTCTTTTTAATCATTGTATCGTCGCGTTTTTATATTCCGATCGATCGTTTTTATATTCCGAAGATCGTTTTATATTCCGATCAATCGTTTTATATTCCGAAGAAGCGAATATTTCTCTTTCGCGTAATCACGGAATCGTAACGATTTCAGACACGCGCGAAAGCACTCCCTGTGAAAGCCTCTCCCCGGGAGCTCTCTGTAATTCCCTCATTTCGCTACTTTAATGTAGTTGGGTTACATCAGAAAATCTCTCGGGCTCGCGCGCGCGCCTATTTTCCCCGCTTGGGGGCGCATAATTACGGCGGTGAGAGAGCGACTGAGACGTAGAGCACCGTCGCCATAGCCGCAGACGTGTAACTTCCGTCGTGGAAGAGAGGCCGCGCACTTTTTCGAAAGTACGTTTCGCCGCACGCGGAGAGAAGTTACTACCGGTCGGCTTTGATGCTAGCGGAACGAAATGAATCTCATTAAAATTGCGCAGCACTCCGCGAACGCGCGCACGTTTTGCGACTTTCCGTGGGGGGGTACGACGACCAAGTCGCGACGAGTGAAAAGACAGATTTTAAGCTAAAGGAAAAGACGTATATGTGTGTGTGTGTGTGTGTTTGTGTGCGTACGTGTTATATGTGTGTGAGGATAAGAAACAAAGTGAGCCAAAGGAGCATGAAAGGAATCGTTAATTAACTCTCTGTCACGTTAAAAAGAAATCTCGCGCCGGTTAGTCGCCGTCGAGGCGAATCCGGAAGATCCGCCATCTCGTTCGGCGAATGTCACTGGAGGAGTTTAAACGCTGGATAAGTGAAGCTACCGCGACCAAAAGCGAGTAAAAGAGAGGAGAGAGATAGATAGATAGATAGAAAGAGAGAGAGAAAGAGAGAGAGAGAGAGAGAGAGAGAGAGAGAGAGAAAGAGGAGAGAACGCTCTTTCTCTCGTGTGGGCATCAGTTAAAGTAGGTTTGTCAAGTTAGATTGGTTAACTCCAGATTATCCGCTCTCACCATTAATTAAACTCGTTTATTATCGTCGCGAAAACGAGTTTATCCGAAATCAAGTGAGTCATTCCTGTAGTTTAAAGAGAGTTTAAGACACAGTGATTTTTGTTAATATAATTTCTGATTTGTATCAACAAAGCTCTCTGTAAGACAATAATTACTTACGTTAAAATGCACACAATTTACTACAAAGTAAAATTAAAGTGAAATAAAATACATATTAAACTATGTGTATGTAAAGTTTATTTAACAATCCATAAAACTATTTTATAGATTTCTCTCTCTCTCTCTAACTTCCGTTTTTATAATTGTCTATGTCGGCTCTCGAGATTTTCTCATAATTATTCAAGTAATAATACAATAAAATCTTAATAATTGCAAATAAAAATCGCGAGAGGTGTCAATCACAACAGAGAGATGCTTGGACACGTGAACGAAAATTTAATATTTCGAAACTGTTCGATATCTCGACGACTGTCGTTCCGCTTTCTTTGTCCGGTAAAGATTGGCTTGTTTGACGTGTACCGACGGAAAAGTTGTTTCAGCCGACAAAAGAATCATCGTCGTCATATTCGCCACGCCGCGAGGTGAAAAAGGATCTGAGGAACGGCGAATAGCTCCCTGGAGTATTCCTTTTATTTTTCATCCCCTACCCTGTTTACTCTTCCATCTTCTGTGAAGCACATCTATCCTGCTATTTATTCCTTTTTACCTTCCTCGTTCGTCGTTTCGCCGAAACTAGCATTCATTGTTCAGTTGCGAACTTTTTGAGCTTACGCGCTTGGGCCAGCGCGCGAGAATCAGAAAGAATGAGCAACGAGTTTTCGCGAGAGGAACTTGCCGGTGAGACAAAGGGAAACAAAAGAAAGTGAGGAAGGAAGGAGAGAAAGACGGAATGGAAAGAAGATTGATCGTGAGAATTTTTAGAAACACAGGAACATTGCTTTTTTTTGCCGAGAATACAATGTATTCGATAAATGTGCGACAATATTTGTGATTGCCGACGATTGCCGGTTGTGAAGGAAGTATTTACCGGGCAAACATTGAATATCGAGCAAGATAGATTGACTATGAAATCGCGAAAAACAAATTTTTTTCATTGTTGTCGAAACAACCGTAAAAGGTCAATCACATGCGTTCCCGTTATTTTTTATTTTTTTTCCCCCCCGCGTTGATCCTTTCACGAACATGCGCATTTTCAACGTATAACGTGCGCGTACATATGAATCGCGTCGAAATACCGATAAAAAATATTTAACGTATTAAAACATGGTGTTTTTTGTATATCCCACCGAAGAAAAATCTCGTTTTCCATCCGCCCGCGAGCGGATCAAACATTTCCGACGTCAAGTAAATACGCATGTGAAAATTGTAAATTGATATTTCGTTGCGCTTCGCGCGTTGTAAAGCGCGATTATTATATAATGAGATTATATATACACATATTGTGTGCACTACATAATTTGCGTGTTCGCGTGGCAGTCGCGGGCTGAGATCTTTTTTTTCTCTCTTTCCGCATGTGCGTTACGTAACACGAGGGCCGCTCGCAATTTCATTCCGGCCGATATGAATTATTCTCGCGTTATTCAATTTCACCGTAATACATATTTAACGCTCTCCTTTCTTATCATCTCTTCTTTCCCCCGCTCAACCTTATTTTGCCGTCTCGTAGGACATGCCATATAAATTATTCACGTGTGAAACCATTTGAGCTCGTTCCGTAGCCGTCGGTTCTGAGTCGCTGTAAGAAGAAAAAAAATGCATATGCATACGCACGCACCGCAATGTGTTACTGCTTCTCGAGGCTTTTTTTTCGCACCGTATTTATATTTCATAAGTATTATACCGCTCTTACGGCTCTACGCCGGAAGTGCGCACCGGACGAGATTTATCTCTGTTCAATTTTTTTTTCGTCTGATACTTTTAATCAATAGGTAATAAATTACAAGTAACCAAACAGTATATAAATTTGTATAAAAATTGTTGCCTAAATTGAGGATAGTTGAGGAGAGCCCGTTTGAAAGTTTTCAAAATTTTGTTCAGAGGTCGTTTCGTACTGGCGTATCTTAAAAACGGGTGCTGTTCGTATTATATACTGGCGCACATAGATAAACATACTTGCACGTATTCGATATACGCGGACCGAGTATCGAACTCACTCTCGTTTTTTTTTTTTTTTTACCACTTTCCTATTCGGCAATCCCTGCTACACCCTCTTTTATCCCGCCAAGATCTCGCTTCCTTTTTCGCGCGAGTTATTATCACGGAATTTTGTTTCCGCGAGCTAAATATTCCGCCGGAAAAAGTTCTTTTCCTTCCGTCGACGCAGTTTTCATCTTCAATAGAGAGATATGCGCCTATACTCACTCAAACATACTTGCTGCTAAAGTTTGAAGAAGACCATTACTGTGTTTCAGCAATCCCGCGAAATCTTGAGGCGTCTGTTGTTCTATTGGAAACCCCCCGCCAAGCCTCCCTTTTCTATCGGTTCGATTATCCGCGGATACGGAAATCTGATATCTCGGCTTATCTTGGTATCCTTGGATCTACCCCCAGCGGGCGTAGCGGTGGGAAAACACGTTTACAATCACGCCGATAAAGCCGGACCCGTGTTGAGCAATCGAGTCTACATCTCCCGCGTTCAATTTGCGAACACGGTTTGCCTTTGGTCTCTTTAATAATTCATGCCGAGAATCGCGAAGTACAAATTTTCCTTTCATCGACCGTAAACAGGCGCGCAAAAAAAAAAAAAAAAAAAAAAATACGCGATTCCACACGTCATTTGATTACTATAATATAGAAACTCGCTTTACGCGAAATTTATTCTCAATAGGTTGACCAAAATCTCACGTTTACGAGAATTTTTTTTATTTTTTTTCTACCATTTGCTCCGTACCATTTGCTCTCCTCCGGAGTCGCCAGACTAATAAATATTCCATCTCCTTCCCGGTCAGGGCACCCACACTTATGCTTCTCGTGCTTACTTCCTGACCTATAGAGGAACACCGTACGAATGTCTAAAGATGATTCCCGATGCTTCACGACGATCAATGAATATACGACGAGACCCTCGATCGAAAGAGTACTCGAACAAATCCTTTCCGATCT
Source organism: Pseudomyrmex pallidus (assembly GCA_014825455.1). Taxonomy (NCBI): domain Eukaryota; kingdom Metazoa; phylum Arthropoda; class Insecta; order Hymenoptera; family Formicidae; genus Pseudomyrmex; species Pseudomyrmex pallidus. The sequence continues at coordinate 3,593 of QVNV01004523.1, read as the reverse complement.
TGGCGTCGAATTTTTCTCTCGTAATCGTTTGAAAATTCAAACTTGAGAGAGAGAGAGAGAGAGAGAGAAAGAAAAGAGAGAAAGAAAAGAAATTATGCAAACAATATCCAACTACTCATATTGTGTCTCGCGTGCGTTTTAGTTTATGTACACTAATTATTATTATGACAAACATGAAAATTTAAAAGAGAAGTAAAGTATCTCTCTATGATCCTTTCTGTCGAATCTGTTTTTGAGGATTTTTATTTGGTGTCAATCAGAGTCAATCTTATTCACGAGAGTCGCGCGATATTGATGGTCATCTTGTACAGCCCACAGAATCGGGATCGAATTCTTCAATCGCTCATGAGGGAACGGCATGAGAAGCCGGTGTGGTGTCTGTGACGCAATCGGGATCTCCGATCGTGCCGTTACTTCCCATTTTACTTCCGCGCTCTCCCCGCGACGACAACGACGATGGCGGCGGCGGCGGGAGTCGATCAATTTTATCTTCGACCCAGCCTCGAGAAAAGACGATTGTCGAGGTGGATACGCGAGCATCGTCGTTGGTTAGCCGGCGAATTTAGGCTCCCACTGCGCTTTTGTGTTCGCACTTCTGAGAATAAAGGAGATTTTATCTTTCTTATCACACCGGTGCCGCTACTTCGTCAATGAATTCGTGATGAGACGACTTTGCGATCGAGTCGGCCGGAAGTTTCGAGAAATCTCACCGGCGAGATCGGCCCTGACAGGAATATACGAAGCAATCGATGTCGCTTTTCTCTTTCGATGGATCGAAGTCGTCCGACAGAGTTCCTTCGAGATCGAATATAAGAGCGCTCCTTCGATTTTCTTGTAATATCGTTAATACAGCGACCACAATATCATCCCGCCGCGAGCTTCCTTTGTGTAATCTACCGAGAGTACTACTCTATCCAATCTTGCGTTGTTAATTATACTTTATCTTTATGCTCAATAGCGCGATAATATTTTCATTCTCGGTGAAATGCGACCTAAATTTTGGTCTTTCAAGTTTTTAAATAATATCAAAAAATAGAATTTTATTCTGTTTTTTTTTCTAAATATATATAAAATATTTGAGATATATCTCGTTTCCTGGACTCAAGTGGTTTGCTCCAAGAGTATTTTTCGAAGTTCTTATCTAAGTGCAGTTATCGGTCTGGCTTGGAGAGAGAGAGAGAGAGAGAGAGAGAGAGAGAGAGAGATAGAGAGTGTTTCAAGAAGGAAAGTATATTTTGAAGAAAACAGTCTCCGAAGGATTAAGCTAGAAGTTGCAGAAGTGATAGTTGAAGAAGCGAAAGATATCTTTGGCAAGCCTACGGGGAGGGGGAAGGGGGAGGAGGAGACGAGCTCGGAAAATTTGAGCGATCTTGCGGTGGGCGTCGAGTATCAGAAAAAGCAATCTATATAACAAAACACACACGAACGAAATGGCAATTTTAACGATCCAACCGCGCAGCTCTCTTTTTCCACGTGGACTCTCGCAGGAACGATTCGTATTGTTGAACGCTCGTCGATTTATCCGTGGATCATAACATCGGGATTGCGCGGTCTTATCGTTTCCGTGAAATCCGCTGGTCCACCGAGTTGTCATGCTGGTTTACGTTTTTTTGCGTTTTATAGATATACAGGAATCCGATAAGCACTCTATCTCGCTTTCAGATTTATATACAACATCGACGATTGCCATCGTCCGCTTTTTTTGTAGCTTCGATCTATTTGATTATTCTTGCATTCTATTTCCGCGAATACGCTTTTTCGGATTATTATAATGTTGTTCTTTTGGAAAAGTTTTAGTTGTCGTAATTTTATATTTGATAATAATATAATATGGATAAGAATATAACATCCATCTCGCACTATTTCATAAACAGAGTACGTTATGATCACTGAGTATTGATTTCTCATGTTGATGATCGTTCAAAGCGCAAATATACTCGAGTTCTTCTTCACATTTTTTTTTTTTTCAATCCAATAACATGGCGCAAAGGGAATACAATCCTGTGCGATAGCGTTTCCGTCGAGTGTCAGAGCGCGAAGACATCCTTACTTTAGAATAAGGGAAAACGGTAAAACGCGACACGATCGACTCGATTCCTATCGAAAGCATCTCGTAACTCGAATTCGATCGAGACAGCGAAACGGTCGTCGCAAAGGAGTATTCTCTTAGCCGGAAAAATCCACTTCGATAAACTCGAGCTATTTCTCGTGTCAAACGCCGATTTTAATCCACGTTATAAGACAGTATCTTTTATTTGCTTACATCTTAACATGTTTTTCACGTGCAGAATAACGGCGCAAGGAAGTTAATATATTTTTAGAAATAAAATAGTTATTAATTTTTTTCAAGGAATTAATGTGTTGCAAAATTTTCAAATACACAAGAAGCAAGAAAATGTTCACAGAAATTTTATTTTAATTGTATTGGTTTTTCGAATTTTGTGATACACTTTTTTCCATTAAAAAAACCAAGAGATCTCTTTTGTGTTTCAATTGTTAACATATTATAAAAAAAACCGGGTGGATAAACTTGCACTGATTGCAACAAACACCGATTAATCAATGTTGTGAAATAGCTTTGTTCAGGTTTTTTTTCGCTTTAGCTTTTCTTTCAAAAAAAAAAAAAAAAAAAAAAAAAAAAAAAAAAAAAAAAAAAAACAACGTGAGGCAAAAAGATGTGAGAACAACTGTTCCAGTTATAAATCACAGAAACTATTGCTAATTGTTAAAGAAAGAAAACTTATAGAAATAATATTTTTGTGCGAGAAATACGAAATCTAAAGTAATGGTCGAGATTTGTTTGTAACAACGACCGATATAATATATCACAATAGACATTATCGGACGCATGATATTGATCGTGAATAAGATCCTTTTAAAGGAAACACGCCTTAAGAGCTGACACCACGAACGCAATTTCCTTTCACCCGTTCTCCACGAAATTCTCGCTGTCGGCCATCCCGGTTGTCGGGCAGATGAAAGGAAGATACCCGCTGTGAGGAGATGAGAAGAGAGAGAGAGAGAGAGAGAGAGAGAGAGAGAGAGACAGGGAGAGATTTACTACGCGACTACTATGCTCGTTCTTCGGCCCTTTCGGAGTAAATGGACACTTGTCCGAGAGCGACGTAAGCTCGCTCACCGAGGATGGAAAGGAGCACTTGCTTGCTGCGAAGATGGTGGTTTATCGCAGGGGTGGAAGGAAAGTACGGAAAGGGAGAGGGATAAAAGGAGGGCGATTAAAATAGAAATAAGTGTTCCACTTTGCGGACGTTAAAAGATTTATAAAGCTCCCGGCGATTACTTTCTCCTTTTTTTTTCGGTGGAATGAACAGAATCGCCTCAAATCTTCTTCGACAATTGTATATACAATATAGCTACCGGAAAAAGACGGTGGCGAGAGTTTAATCTAATGAAAAAATTGCGCGCAAAGATATGGGTGTTAAGAGGGTTCTGGAGCGTACTATATATATCGTAACAACTGTTACCGATATAAGTGACATTAACCATAGAGCGTCGTTAGAGAAACAAGGATATACATATGTAAAAAGAGGTTATGTTAGATTTAACGTATTATAGATTGTTCGTCTATTGTA
>QVNV01004423.1:0-26563 GCA_014825455.1 Pseudomyrmex pallidus | reverse complement strand
TCTGTACATTATTGTCATTAAATTCAAATAAAGAGTCGTAAACAACGAAATACTGGACGTGGAGTTTGACCTTCCCCGTCTACAATTCAGAAGGAGAAAAGAGAAAAAATATAAAGGCGACTACCGTCATCCCCCGCCGATAATACGCGGCACTTAGCACTAAAATGGCAGCCTCCGGTGTCATTACGTATCGTCCACTTAGCCGGTAATAACCCGGCAATCCCAGACGGAACGGAAAGCGAAGCGTGAGCAAAACGAGCTCGAGCATCTCGAATCGAGAAGGAGAAGAAGGAGCGCGTCTCATCCCCTGCCCTCTCTTCTTCCATCTCTCGGTTTGATCGGGCTTCGAGAGAGCTACGCGATAAGTTGCCGATCGGCGAGTTCCACAAACGATACACGTCGAATTGTTCTTGGAAATCGCGAAGAAAGGCACGGGCCGAGAAAGAGGCTGAAAGTAATTGCAAGCGAGAAATGTGAATGACATAATTGCCGAAAATGTGTCGACGAAATCTTTTCGACGCGATTAAATATTACTCGCAAAAAAAAAAAAAAAAAAAAAAAGATCTTTGAGGTAACACGCGCGTCTCTAAAAGTGCGCACGTCGTACTTTTCTTTCGTCGAGATGGATGATTACCGGATGTCGAGAAATGCGAGCCATCGCCGTTTAAGAGGATAATTTTTCTGTGAAACGAATGAGGATCGAGCGGTTCGTAACGAGATCTGTGAGAGATCATCGTTAATTATCACTCCCGTCAGCACCAGACGAACATATGCCTCGCTCGTACATATATATTGTAATCTTTTTTTCGCGTCTCTCCTCAGTGATCAATAACTTAAACGTCGACGGAGAGAAACGTGTCAAAAATAAATTTCAATCTTTTTTAATTGAACAAAAAACAAGACGTTGCCATCTAAACTTTCTGTAACAGTGTTTTGTATGTCAAGGATGCGACGACATCTTCAATGTTGGGTGAATGTCTTCCGAAAAGTGTCGAAAGATATAATCCGCAGACGACCAAAAAAAAAATCGAAGCGGGGCGACGAAAGATAAAGGTATCGCTTATTACATTGGCCGCCGGGTGATTATCGGATTTCGGACCGGAACCGACGACTTCTCGGAGGCGAAGGCCGCGAATGAATTCCCGAGCTTCTTTCGGCACGAGTTCGAATTACTTCGGCGAACGAAAGAAGAAGCGGAAAGGGAGCGAAAGGATGGAAGGAACAAGGAAGAGGGAGGGAGGGAGAAAGAGAAGGAGGAAAGTACTTGCGCGCGAGAGAGGAAAAGGGGTAAAAGACAGCTGTTATTGGTGGCTGTTAGGAGGGCAACACGCTTCGTCGGTCGCATTAACGACTCGGCCGGACCGCGATCGCCCGTTTTTGCGAGCGGCGAGAAGACTCGGCCGCCGCTTTTTCCGGTCGTCTTTCGAACACGAGCAATTGCACACTCGTCGAAAAGCGCCGGACCGCCGGCGATCGTTTCATGCGGGCGAGAGGGCCCGGGACGATCTTTCGGCGACGAATGATCGATCACTCAATGTCGCTCGCTACGTGATCTCGCCGCTCGGGGCGATTCGCGCAAGAAATAACTTACGCGAACGTTTACCACATCGAAAGGAGATAAATTGTATACTACATTCGCCTACATTCGCCTCGATGTGAATCAAGAGTCGATGTTAAAGATCTACGGATTATTGCACTCTGAGAGTTTTGATGAGCAAATTATTATATAAATTCTCATCCGAACTTCTTCCGGGATGTGAGCGATGTGCAAAAATATTCTCAATCTATTTCCCGTGTGCTCGATGTGAAAGTATCTTTATGAAATAAAATAAAATCATATATATATATATATAAAAAATTGTATTTGCAAAAATCTCTTGTCATTTTCCTGTTCATTGACTTAGTCTTCGTCATCTATCTTAATGTTCTTCTCAAATGTGTTACGAGCTATTTGAAAATGTCTTAAAAGATCTCTGGAGTCACGATATCGAAAAACACTTTGGCAAAGTGTGCACATGGCTCGACCACATTCGGTTACAGACGTAACGTTTTTGTGTGAACAGACTTTCTTTTTCGGCCATTCTATTTCCGGATGCGTCAATTTCAGGTGATTATAAATGTGCGAGTCCGATGATACGTAAAAGCAATTATTTTACTCGTAATACGTAAATGAAATTCTATTTATAGCTGACGTAAAAATAAAATAAAACCGGTCTAAAAAATCGCTTTAAATGATGGGATTCGAAGATCCTCGTTGCCGCGAGCAACAAGTCGTCGCAGATGACGTCGGTCACGGTGAATAAACGAGTCCCAAAGAAGATTCCTCTTCGAGGAAGAGTCCTCTCCTCGGCTGAGTTGCGCAGTATCACGAAAACTCATCTGGAAGAAGTTGGCCCTGCGCCGCGAAGCGATGGCTAACGGAGACAGAAGGAGAGAGAACGCGGCTGTTCGAAAACCGAGAGATCACCACCCACCATCAATGCCCGGTGGACCGCCCAACCACTCGTGCCGGTTCCATTAGTGTCTCGGCTTGTAATTTGCCGCGCCGAATGTTAATGGACTTCGGAGATCTTTCGTCCCCTACCCCCTCCTCCCGTTCCGTTCCTTCCCATTTCTCGTTCTCCTTCCCGAAAAACTTCTTCGGATACCCATTCAGTTGGACGCGTCCTTGCGTCTCGAGGACCAAAGTTCAGAAAAACCGACCACTGGAACCCGAGAAAGTGTGGTAATCGACGTGAGTAATAGGAAAGGAAATAGTGTCTCTCTCTCACTCTCTCTCTCTTTTTCTCGGTCTAGTGGCGTGTAATTAGTCCGGGAGGCTGATTACTCCGGCACTCCGCGGCAAACCGCTAATTAAGAAACGCCAGTCGGCGGCACCGTCGTCGTCGTCGTCGAATTAGCATCCATTAAGATCGGGAGCGTCGCCGAACGGATGGTAAACCGATGATGCCGATTGTTTCGAGGGAGTTGTTGGTGCACCGAAGGGAAGGTCAACGGCGGTTCGTCGAATAATTAAGGGTCGACGGACGCGATCAATTAACGAGAGAGGAAAAACGAAGCCGAAAGAGTAGGAAGCTGTTTGCGATTCGATCGCGCTCGCTTTGCATCGCAAGAAGCAGATATATATTGCGAAAGGACGCACGTGCGTTTATTTATTCGCGCGTGGGCGAGGAATGCGGAAGCTACACGGGGAGGAAAATGTTCGCTTCGCGATCATGTCGTTCGGTGCTTCGAGACGAGAGAGAGAGAGAGAGAGAGAAAGAGAGAGAGAGGTCATGGGGGTAAAAGAAAACGCGCTTTTGTGAACGAAGAGGTGGCAAGACCGAGCAAAACTTCCCACGTGGATAATGTGACTGCGGGCTAGGGGGTTTCGCGGATGCTGTTTACGAAGACGGTGGCAAATAACTACCCCTCACGGGGATATCGAATTCCGCTGTCGGATAATCGATAATCCGTCAATAAATTCCAATTGCGTCCAGTCACAGTGACATGTTATAAAATTTAAATATTTATCCTGTGTTTTGTTTTCTCTACGTGTAATGCACGTACAATACACAAATTAATTAATTAAATTATCTGAAAATTACAATTTAAATAATTGTCTGGATTATCAGACTCTTACATAATCGATATTCGGAGAAAGTTCGCGAATTCAGAGCAGAATCCAAAAATAAAGAAAACGAAAACCGCGACGTGTTCCCCCGTGAGAAGAGGACGACGACGTGTGTCCTGCGGCTTTTGAAACGTAACACTCGGTGGCTCGTGTGGTCGACACGATCGTAAAATGCGAGTGCCCCGTCGCCGATGATTGCGACAGCGAGCGTGTTTTGAAAGAAGCGAAACGTGTACGCACCGAGACAGGCCGTCGGCTTTTTTAACACGCGATCTGCGGTAACGCCATAGGTGATCGCGGTCGTGCTACGTACACGTAGCCACGCACGTGCGTATACACTAAAGTAGAAAAGTGTCGTCGTCGCTTGTAGAATATCGCGGAGCGCGTACCGCAAATCGCGATATCCACCTCGCGGAGCGAATATGAGGTGCAATATTTCGCACTTTCAAGTAGAAACCAAGGATTTTTCTCTGATCATTATTTAATTACTTTGCGTTCACTTTCTATAATAATTGTAACTTTTGTTATCTTTCGAGTTTATTTGTCAAATATCAGTGAAGAGTTAAATGTATTCCAAAGTCGATTCTTTCTTCCGCACGAGGTCAAAAAAAAAAAAAGTTTGTTTACGTCTTCAATTGCGAACGAAAAATTCCCACGCGTAAGATCTCCATTACCAGGTCGTCGCGTAATAAACCGCGCTTGCTTTTACAGTGCGTAATAATAAACTTTATGCGCGCTTTAATATACACGATGCGCGCTCTCGAGCATGTAAAACAGAGACCTCGTTTTTGTCAGCTGTCCTTGAGTGACAACAACGACGATTGGTGCCATGTGTATCGCACCACAGCGTGCTTTTAACACGAAGCTATCGAGTGAAAAGGGGAATGAGAAAGCGAAGAACGAAAGGAGAGGCGGGCGAGAGAAAGAGAGCACGGGAAAAGGTGAGTGGGTTCTCACGGAGAGGGCATTGGTTTATTTTTGTGCTCCCTCGCACTTCAAGGGTGGTGGTTCATTGATAAGGTAATGGTCCCATGATACGTCGTTAAGTTTAACGTCCTGAGAACGTAATGCGACGCTCAACAAATACATTGCTCGCGCGACCGACAAGTGTGAGAAGAGCGCGGAGAAAAAGAATATCGTTACTTCCTCCCCCTCAGCGTCTCTTTAAAACACATAAACATGGCGCGCGCAGTCGATGTTTCCTCATTTACTAAAATTATCGTTTCACGTAAAAAAAAAAAAAACAAAAAAAAAAAACAAAAAACAAACGACGTTAATTTGTTTTATTTACGACACAAGTTAGTACTTCCGGTTTGCGAGTTCTCCGACGCAGACTTCGCGACATCGCGCAAAGTCACGTTTGGCGGCCAGATGGGTCATCGTGCGAAAGAATTAAACGCTAAAAGGCACGAAGAGAAGAAAAGGAACAAAGAAAAAAAAAACGTAGAGAGATGGATGAGAAAAGAAGAAGAAGAACGGGTCTTCCCTCTTGCCACCGAGATGCGAGTCGTATTGCCAACAGTTTACGGCGGTATGGCGTTTGCGTAGCGCCATGTGTCTGTGCTCCTTCCTCTTTTTCTCCCCTCCGACAATTCTCTTCACCCTGGTGGTGCTTCTCTTCGACCGGGTACAAAAACCGATCCCCGGTTTCTCTTTTTTTTTGTCAGGAGCGTGGCAATGATATTTCCGTCTGCCTACTATGACCCCCGGCAAACAGGTCGTCGGAGTGTTTTTCTACGTTGGGCCCCATTTTTCTCCTCGTGACGCGCCTAAGTATTTTACGTTCGTTCCCGCTTCTTGCGCCTGTTCTCCAACAGAGAGATCGCGTTAGAAAATATACACTCCTCTTCAAAGACCTTCGGAATTCGAGGGATCGTCTCTCGCATTAATGAGGACGCGCAGAGAAGCCACACGCACGAGATAATAAAAACTTACAAAATAAACTCACTATAACCGAATAGCTCTCAAAACTAATTTTTTTCTCATAATATAAAAAAGAAATCGCTCCTTGCTTTTTCAAGAATAATTTTGAGAAATTAATTCGTACACACAAGACGAATATCTCGAAATAAAATTACGCAATTGCAATTTTCTTTCCCGGCAAAAATGTATAAATGATGCGAATTAGTAGTGCAAATGTACCTCGGCAATTCTGGCGAACGTGTTCGAAGAAAGATGTATCCGCTGCCGCCGAAGGAAGGAGCGATTTGCAAGGCACTTACGAGCGCACGTGAGGGTCTGATTGTCAGATCTTCGACTTACGCGGAGAAAGAAAGAGAGAAAGAAAGAAAGAGAGAAAGAGAAAGAAAACAGATTACTATCGTAATGTATGTATGTGCGCGTGCGAGTGCGCGCATATACTCTCGATGGTCGATCGCTCTGATCTCGTCAAGGTCTTTCAGGTGTGGCTCGCCTCCGTATCGAGAATACAACGTACCTACGTTGGCGATAATAATCGAGATGCATGGCGGCGCAAGTTATCATCCGCGCGCCCGCTACGTACACGTCGATGAATACGACCGCGCGCGCAATTTAATTTTATTACCGGAATATCTCGTTACCCTCGTAAGAAACACAGCGCAATAATATAACCACCGAGGGGATATATCCAGCTACCATTGCAACAATCTCCAATATATCACCGTTTTAATTACCGACGTGTTTCGACGGACGTTATTAAAATTAACGACGCGCCTTCTCTCGATACTCGCGTCGCCCGCGCGCGTGCAATTCGCTCGTTTCGAAAATCGAGTACGAACATCCGTTACGTTACGACAACTTTTACGCCTGCCGGTCACGCTTTAGCAGAAAACGACGCGCGCGGCGCGCGAAACCGCAGCGACGAGATTGCGCGCGGTGAACCCGCTTATTCGCGTTTACGCCGATGTAAAACTTCCCCCGGGGTCCGACCGCGGACAGATACTACCGGAGGAGGTCTCTTGTACATCTTCGATGTGGATCAAGGTGGGACTCGTTTTCCTACGGAGTTCCCAGAAACCCTTCCTCTGTTCTTCGGCGCTACGTGAGCAGAGACACGGTCGCTTGCGTCCCATTTTGCATAGAAAAAAAAAAAAAAAATTAGTATCTATACTATAATTTTGCACAATAAGAACGAGCCCTTCGCCGCGGTGTGAGAAAATTCTGTGCGTTAACATCTCGGTAATCGCGGCGCCACTAAAATCTAGATTTATCCTCGGGTGGAGTCGCGCGTGCAGAAATATTGCGAATACCGCGAATAAATATGCCAACTTGTGCAAGCGTCACGTAACTGTATAGTACTCACGTCCACAGGAAGGGGGACAATTTTTGCATATTTGTCTGACGATAAAGTGAATTTTTACGCGCGGCGCTAGATCGAGAAATAGACACGCGCATAAATATTAATAACGTTCCCGGCGCGATATTGACGTCACCCGAACTTCTTTGCGAGCAACATTCCGCAATTATCTCACCGATCGGAGCCTGTCGTCGATCCAACGATCGACTCCGCGTATGAGTCACCTTCCACATGCAATAATTAGAATAGAATAGACGTCACTCTATTTCTTGAATATATACATATTCGATTTATTTTTACCGCGCTAATATCCTGGAACGCATTATCGTCGATTCAAGTGGTTGTTTTCTCCGCGACGTTAAAGGCTCGACTTAAAAACTTCAGACACGGGTGTGTGTGCGTGTGTATAAAGACGTAGCGAAATAGTATGCAAATAACCACCGTAATATCGGTAAACTGCCTACCAATCGACCTCCACACGCGACCTCATAGTAGCGAGATGTTACACAGGTCGACGCGCGCACCTACTTCGTCTTCGGAACGCGCGCGAGCCAAAGCACATACGAAAGTAAGATCGGTGGGAATCGAAGCCCGCCGAGGCTGACCTCATGAGCGCGATGTCAACGAGCTTAAACTCTCCCGGCCATTGACGGCCGGTCGTTCTCTCCTCTCTTTCTCTCGTCGATGAGCAATGAACGCGGGTTTTTTTAAACGAAAAAAAAAAGACTGCCAAACGCGGCGCAAAGACGAATCTGATGAACGTGGAAAACAATTGACGCGTAATTGGGCGGGAAAAAAGAGCGAGGAGAAGCGCGAGAAAAGTGATATAATCAACCTCGTAATTTTCTTCTACTGTCAGTAATGATAAAGAGGAACCTATTCTATCCCTCTCTCTCTCCTCGTCCTTTGATCGCGGGAATCGAGTGCTAACGAACTATATAAATGACGGCTTCAAATCGAGTCTTAAGTTTGCGCCGAGTTGTTTTCTTCGCCGCGCGACCGCCGGCAATCAGGACGCAGTCACGATCAGAAAGTAAGGGGATTGTAAGCTCGCGAGAATATATATCTCCCCGTTGATAAAGAGGGCTCGGGTTGAGGGAGATAGAAAAGGGGAGGGGGAGAAAGAGGGAGAAAAAGAGCGACCGAAATTGGTAAGAAGCAAACAAAGGGTTGCGGGAAACCGAGTAAATAAAGGACCGCGGATTCTATTAGCGACGGTCTGCCTCCTCCTACTGGAACAATAAAATGACGAGGCCGATGGACGGACGGGGGAGAAAGAGAGAGAGAGAAAAGAAAGACTACTGAAGAAAAAAGGAAGAGGAGGAGAAGGAGGAAGATGGCATCGCTCACAGAGCTGTCCGCTAATCTTCTTTCGTCTCCTCCTCTGGTTCGGACGGAGGCGGATCGCGCTTTGTCTCTGCGGTTTTCTGCGAGCTGCTTCTCGCCGAAAGATATCGCGGCGCTCTCCAGGAAATCCTCCCGACTGAGGAGGAGGAATGGATAATCAGAGAGTCTCTCTGCGAGCTCAGCGACAAACGCAGCGATTATCTCGAGAAAAAAATTTTTTCTTACTTAAATTACTTTTCTTTTGCAAATATCAATTTGCGGTGAACTGCGAGTTTTTTTTTTACCCGGCGAGTCCGATGAAGACTTGCGAAAATCTTTTTCAATGTTTCCCTATTATCCAGAAATATTCAAGTGACACAGAGATGATGTATCAGTATAAAAAAAAAAAAAAAAAAAAATCTCTCAACATCGCCCCGAACGTTTGATGGAACCGCCCTTCACTCTCAATGACGAGGCTAATTGAAGCCGAGCGCGGCTCGCGGTTATTATTAGAAGTGACATTATATTATAGGGGCGCGGATATGCATGTAAAAGCCGCGGCGATGCACGTACGCACGCACAAGGTGCATACCTTTACGCGCGCACTTTCACGTTGCTATAACAACTGCAAAACCGAGAACGGACGCGACAATTTGTGTCAATATACGCGCGCTTCTAACGCCGTTATACCGCGTGTAATGCGCGCCCTCGTACCTTTCGAACTTGCTCAGCCGCGTTTGTGCTCTTGCTACTAAGTCACTGCGCTCATATCTCGCGCAAACTTCAGATGGTTATCTCTCGCTTAATTGTACGATCAGTACGAACATTAATAATTTATGTTGTGCGCGTATCTAGATGGAGTTTAAAATAAAATAAACTGGATCTAAGTGCTAAAGAGAGATAATGTAACACAAAAAAAATAAAACAGATATAACACGCGCAATTCCTAAGCGTTCGCTGTCCTTCTCTCCCGGTATAATCCTCCTTGAAGAAAACCGCTGCAACGTTTTCTCAGAGTGGATTTCGAATCGAAGTCCATCAAGAAAACTCCGCGTCGTCGCCGCGTCATCTCGCAATCGCGTTAACCTACCCGGCTGTAAATTACGCTCGCTCTATCTCTCCGGAAATAGATTCCGCGTTTCTCGCGCAAGGTCTCTCCTCGTCGTGACAGGTAAGTAGGCGCATGTCTGATTTTGTAATTGCCGCGAGCTAATGACATTCTGACATACTACGCGCACATGAGATATACGCGCTGAGAGCTGCCATAAGTGTCGGCAGCTCGATTATACCGTCGTCGGTTGAAAATTTCGTCGACGACGCGCGCGTATGAAGGCAAATGAGCGCCTGGGCTGATGGAAAGTGGCTCGGGTCTTTTTTTTTTTTGCGCGCGCGAGGCTCGTTGCCTCGAAGCCGCCTAATGCATCCTCGTCGATAATGACAGCAATTTGTTCGCTCCGACGCGCGGGGCCAACATTTCGAGACGAAAGCGGGTGAAACGCGCGATAAATTTCTATTGCGGGTCGACCAGCCCGCGATCGCCGCCAGATTTTATCGCGCGTTTCTACGCGCGTCGTGAACGGTATAGATCGTTAACTTCGCGATAATAAAAGCTGAACAAAGATAAATCAACAAGGAGAAACAAATAACGTGTCGATTTCGTCTCAACTTTCTTTAAGGTAATTAACAGTAATTAAACCTCGATGTGCAATTACTTTTTTGTTCAAGATCCAACCAATCGTTAAACTCGCGAAAACTTCTTTTGTGTTCTATGTGAAACGTTCTGTAAATTGTAAATTTACAACAGCGTTATCGCGAACTATGAAATGCACGAATCGAAATATGCAGATGAACATGCGCATACATATTGCACGCGTAAATTGCGGCGTACTCGTGTAAGAACGTCAGAAGGGAAGTTCTATCGCCGCAAGGGGCGGTGCGGCGAAAAATACACTCGCTCTATGCCACTCGCTAGCGAACCGAGAATAGGGCGGCTCGCTCGCACAAAGCAGAAGCGAGTAATGAAGCACATCCACAAGTAATGTCGGATCGTCTATGCAATCGCGCGCTCTGTTCACCAGAGTCGCAATTATATTAAATATAAAGTTTTCTCTTCGACGTAAAAACTCCGAGGAAAAAACGAGTAATATTTTCAATATATCCACTTCAATTACTTTTTTATATCATAATACGAGAGCGACCTTCGGCAGTACGTCGATCCTAATTGCGAGATTGCAAGAGCGGAGTGAGATTCCTTCGCTCGTCTCGGGCGAGTAGTCGCGTCCGTCTTGCGTTTTCGCAAAAACGAGTCGATCTGTCACGACGCGCGGGGATCACGCGATTTACTTAATGTCATTAGAGCGAAAAAAAAATGCGCGATCGGATTGCCGACGCGAGAAGCCGCGCATTGCCGCGGCGTTCAACCTCGGTTAATAGCAGAGGCGGATTCCGCGCGTTGCGTGGAATCCGACCGGGTATGCGGTAGAAGCGCTCTTTTAATGCTTCGAACGGTTCTCCTCCGACGGTACATGCGTATAAACCCGAGTGTGCTATTCCGCGAAAGAGAAAGAGAGAGAGAGAGAGACCGAGCGTTCTCCGGGGCCTTCTGCAAGGCGGAGATGGGACTTACGCGCTTCCGGTACTGTAATGCGCGCGGAAATTAACGCGTCTCGCGTAACGCATCGCGGCAATCACACAACCCGACAAAAGAGCGAGTCGAAAGGCCGCTCATTGCCGATGGGGACTCGCCTCGGGAACTACTCCGTTAAGTCACGGCAGCTCTCCGACGCAGTGATGCGCGCGATCGGTGGGAGGAGGAGGAGGAGGAGAAGCGGCAACGCGTGTAACGCGAGTACTTTTATGCTCTAATGATCGAGGAAAACAATAGTTTACGGGCGAGTACACCTGCGAGGCGCATCATCGCGAAACGAGCAGTCTGAAAGCGATTTCGTTCCCTTTCATGAGCGATTAGTGATCGCAGGAGTTTTAATTCTTCGCTCGATGTGAGCTGTGAAAAAAAAAATACAAGTGACGAAAGAAATCAAATAAAAGAGCGCACTAACCGGAACTTTATAAATTTTTTTCAATTCGTCGACATTTTACGATATCGAACACTTAATACAATTTATGCGACTTTACGTCGCGTGTAATTGCGCGAGCGTGTGTGAGTTTAATAAACACATCTCGATGATTGAGCCTCGAGCCAACCATGGACTTCACTCATTGTCAGACCGGAACAGAGACAGACAACGGGGCTCGTCGACAAGCGACAAACGAAAGGAATTAGCGAACACCGGCGATAATGTGACTACAAGGGCGCGGTAAATATTTCCACTGCCCTCAACGCACATGTTTCCGTGTCGTCATTCCGTCAAAAATCTCAGAGAAGGGACACACGGTATACCCCTCGTGTTTCGAGAAATTGCGCCGCGCGCGCGCGCGAGAGGGAGGAAAAACGAATGACCGCGGATGTACGGGTATTAGCGGGAGGCGAAAGAGATGGACGAGAAAAACGAGACACGCCGCGTGGAATGATATACACGGGACGGGAGAGCCGGGGTTGTAGCAAGAAGATGCAAAGGCGCGCTAAATCGTCGGTAGATACCCGTCTTCCTCGTCGCCGTTCCACCCTTGCTAACGATCTCGTACGTGGAGGCCCCTCATATGGGCCTCGTGTACGCACGCACGGCGCTCGCCGCGCTTAAGCTTCGTGCACATCGGCGAAAAAAGATGGAAGCGCGGATTCATGCACGTGCCAGCGACCACAAATAAAATTTTCAAACAAAAAAAAACAACAGTGTTGCGTCTTATATAAAAATTGTTTGAGAAAAGTTGTCTAGGTGAAAAATACGCGGTGTTGTTAGAAAATTAATAATGTGTGAATTAATTAAAGATAAATTTGCGAACGATCTGAAACAAAGGCAAGTTGTTTGTTTTACAAAACAATTCTGTAAATTTGTATATTTTTTTGACACCACGCAACAGACCGACAATACAGACAAGATGAGTGAAACGAGATGTCGTTGAAGCAGCGCTTGTGCACGAGCCCTTATTCCCTACCACGCGATGTACCACCTCCTCACGATGATTACTACTACGATTGCGATGTAAATCGCGGGCCCACGTTCAATCACGTGCACACGGGTGTAAGTCTTCTTCCCCACCGTGGCCTTCGACTGCGTCTTCGGACCGACCGACGTGCTCGTTGCTCTTCCCTCCGCTTCCTGACGGAGATCGAACGTGTGCTGCCGACGTGATCCGCACGACAGAAACGAAGCGAGCCGCGGGCCTCGGCTCGCTATTCTAATGTCGATACCGAAGACAAGAAGGTTGGCGATTCGAAGGTAACGTTTTTTCTTTGAAATACTCTCGCGCGAAGACATTTGCTTCGGCCGGTCTCGCGCGAGTGAAATATTTTGCGCACGCTCTGAGCAGAAGGAACGCCGGCTGCGTTTAAATTCTTATTTTTTTCTTTCTCCAAAAAAACGAGACAATTAAATCAAATAAATCACCGACAGAAAACACGAAAATTAAATTTGAGCACAGTATAAATCGAGTTAATGCCACCGTTCTAGACCGTCGTTTTATATGCCGTCGTTTTTTGCCTCGATGGCTCGAATATACGGTTCGAGATTGCGTTATACACGTTCGGTATCTGAGATTACGCCACGATTCCCTCCAACGTGTCCTTCGAGCGGCCGAACGTGACGAGAACTGGAGTACGTTCGCAAAACACCGGCGAATTACCGTCGCGTAATTATCCGCGATCGATGCTCCGCTTACCCCCATTTCTTTCCCGAGCAATATCCGCGCGGGACGATAACACCGGGCTATTAAATCGTAAACGTTCGATCGTTTCCGCGTGGAATCTCGAGGACACGCGGCCACGTCATTGATCGCTTTTTTTTTCGCCTAATATATCTCTTCGCGGTGTCAGCGCGAACGTTCGCGTTATGGCTGCAAACTGCCATTGCGGCGATGCTGCAGGAGGATCGGCAAGCACTTCGATCGTTTTTACGCGGTGCTTGCCAGGTACACCTTCCTGAGCCCGCATAAGGCTACTTAGTAGCTTCGTCTCGCGAAGTTTCCACTTTTTGCGCAACTTCTCTCTCGCCGACATACACAGGATGTTAAAGGCAGGACATTACCGCCGTTCCCGGGCTATCGATAGAACGTTTCGCTTTATCGCTTCCTGTCGGTTTCTCCTCGACTTCATTGCCCATATAAGACCGCCTCATCTACCTATCTTCGTCTTTCCCTCTTTTTTTTTTACCTTGCTTTGTTATTTTTTTTTTTTTTATATTGATATCTCGATTTCGAATATTTTGAAATTCTCGCGTCGAGATCAAATGTGGAAACTTTACGAAAAAAATGTTCAGTTTTAAAAAAACGACACACGTGTATACATAAAATAATTTTCTATGCAGATGTTAAAGATAATTGGTCTCCTAGAAAATATCGTTCGCATATTGAAAATAAGAAACTCCCAGAGCCTTCCGTTTCTACATCGACCGCGAGCAATTTAGAAACACGAATTTCTCTTGCAACGATTATTCGAATTTTTTCATGCGAACGGCATTTACGACGGAAAGAATCACCGAGACGAAGAGAGAAAGAGAGAGAGAGAAGTTTTCTCACAAGCACACCGTCTCCCTTTTTCTCTCTCGCTTTGCAACTTTTTCTTACGTGTAGAAAATAGTCTCTTCGCCACATCGACGTGGGTCGATGGCCGTTGAATGCGGCGGAGAAACCGGCGTATGCACGCGAAGTGTTCGAAGCTTCGAAGGAAAGACGACGACGACAACGACGAAGAAGAAGAAGAGAGAGGAGGAGGAAGGATCGTGACAAAAATGAACTTTCATCGAATTACGCTGCCGCAACCGGGTTGACGCGCGTCGTGTGTACGCGCGGCCTAGGTAATTTTGCAATTAAAGACGATATTACGAAGGTACGACCGTAAGATCGTTAATGATCGGTCGCGTGTTACCGACCTCCCTTCTTCTCGTCCCTCGTTACGCCCTCCGATCGAAGGTGATCGCTTTCACATCGTGATTTTACCTGCGTTCTAACGCACTTTCCGAGCTTCGGGAGTGAAGGAACGATGATGATGAAAAAATACGCGAGCGATGGTTTGTCGTCACAAAAATAAATCTGTAATTTGATTATCAGCGACAATAAATATTCAAAAACGTTCAAATATACAAACGATATCGCGCGCTCTAATCGCCGCGTAATTGTCGCAGTTCCAACCGCCGCAGTTCTAACTGTCAAAGAAACTCGAAACGTCAAGCACTGTCGGAGAATCTTAAACGTCTCTCCGTTTTTCTGGAAATCACGCTTCGAACCGGACTCCGACGCTGAATCGCGAGTGGAAATATAGAAAAACGTATCGCCAAGCAGTCGGAGCGTGCGTGGGAAAGCCAGTGGTGGGAGAACGCAATGATCGCGCAATGTGTGCGAATTAAAAAAAAAAAGTAATAAATAATTACCTTGGAAACTCACAGGCTGTGCGTTCGCAATAGCCCCGCGCGTAGATCGATACTTGTAAAAACTCGCAAATGGTCGGACAATATACGTGTAACGAAACAACGGAGTTGTTTCTCCGCGCGTTAAAAACATCACGACGATTCTATTTAAAACGTGATAAATCAAGAACGCGAGCGGCGCTCCGTATATTACATACACGTGTGCACGGGGCGCGATTATACGAGGCGGCACATTTTGCGTTAATAAGAGCCTTGAACTCCACGTGGCGAGCGAGCGAGCACGAGCGACGAGAGAGGAGATCGCTTACATCAGGCAATAGCATTTAACCGGGCGATCGGACTCCCCCGCATTTACACGAGGCCGATGTCAGGCCTCCCACGGGAATGAGATGTGCGTCGTCGGAGATCGCGCGCCGTGTAACTCTAATTAACAGTCGGTCGAGAGGCCCGAGAGGCCTCTCTGTCCGTTCGTGCGCCGATGTACGCGCCCATTTAATTAATTACGTGCGCGCCGGCCGGCGTGTGTGTTACGAGCGTTTTTTTTTTTGCAAACGACGCGATGCTCTCTCTTTCTCTCTTTTTCATGAGGAAGGCGTCGCGCGTTGGGTCGTCGCATCGGAGCAATCATCGGGACGGGAGAAAGACAATGAATGCCTCATGATGTGATGTTTTCATGCGCGAAAGACGGCGCCTCGCGCGATGAAAGCTTGGCAACCGACTCCGCGCAACACGGGTCACGAATACGCAATGAACGCGTCGACGGATTCGCGTTAATTGCTAATTAATCGACGAAGCTTGTTTTGACGGAAAACAAGCGCGAGCTTAGATTCGAGCATGGCTTCTGTGTGTTTGCAAATTGTTGAAATTATGTGACAATTGATTGAAATTTACGTTTCAAGTTCGACAAACGTGTCTGTTTTTTTTTTTTTTTTAACTGTCTTGTGTGCGCGAAAATCGCTCTTGGATGTGTTTTGCGCGTACGCGCACGCATGCGAATTACTCGCGCGTTCCCGCATCGCGAATGCGCATCGCGAGTTTGCACACACCTCGATACGCTCCAAGAGAGTTCAGGTCTTCGAGTCTTTAACGTTGACGAGGCGAATTCTGCACGAAGCGCGCCGGATGTCGGCAGCCGCGTCTTAATAAGCGGAAATTCCAGCGACCTTGACGCCTCCTTGCCGATAACGATTGCGATAGTTGGGACGGTAAAAAAAAAGCCCTAGCTAACGAGCACTCACGCTCTAGCCCTCTTGCCCTATATCGTAAAAAAGTGAACCCTCGTCGGTGAAATTAAAATGTAATTCTATTGTGCAAAACGTGACGGTATTTTTGCTCGCACATTTAAAGCGCGAAGTTATAATAAACGATTATTACCGCGTACATGCAGAATTCGCCAGTAATTGTTGAATTGATTGTTAAATTAAAACAATTTGTTACGATCTGACCTGAAATGTTGTAATCGATCCACCGTAAAAATCGTTCAATATCGACTCGAATGCGCTTACCTGCAACAAAATAAAGAGAAAGTGGTTAGTAATAAAATTACAGATAGAAATAAATATTATATTATTTGTAATATTTGTTTCTTACAACAAAAATTAGCTCTTCACGAGAGCAATCGAGAGTCGTTCCTAACTAAGTCGATCAAACCGCGTAAATATTATCGCGTAGGTAAATTTACATTGCAAATTCGATCTAAAGTGTCTATTGCTCGTCGACGTTGACGAAAAAGACGCTTCGGCAATCGGTAGCCAGGTTTGGATCGCCATTACAATGTTTGCTCACGTTCGTACGACAGTCGACGAAGTCGCTTTCGTTTGCCCTCCCCACTTTTCGCTCATATCCAATTGTCAAATATATCAATGATCACCGTGCGTACCCGAAACACGTCAAATATGGACACTGCACTTAAGACGCCGCCGTGGTCAGACGAGACACCTTCGAGTTGAACACACTGGACTTAAAAGAAAAAAAAATGTTTACGAATTGCGCGCATGTTTTGAATAATAAAAAACTTTGTAATATCCATCCAAGAGTAGATAAAAATTCTACAGAAGTTCTTTTACGAAAATATGTAGCAAAATTCTAAAAATTCTAAATACGAGAAATTCGAGAGCGTACAAGAGACGTCGATCGCGTGAAAGAGTGAAGGAAGAAAAGGAAGAGGGAAACGTGACCACCGCTCCTTCCAGGAGCCGACGTATGTTACGAGGATGGTTAGAGGTCATCAACATCGCAACACCATCGCGTCTCTGACCTCGTTGACTGTGCACGCCAGATGACTCGGTAAACAGGAGAACTTCGCGGGTGCAAAAAGAAAACCCGGTAGAGGCATCACACCGAGATTGAAAGTCTGCCACACGCGTCCATTTTTGCGCCGAGATTAGACGATCGGGAATCTCTGGTTTTGTTTCCAGAAATAAAACATGATTCTTTGCACAATTCCTTCTTTTCGCGTTACGCGTTCGCACGTGTTTGCAATAAAAATTGCTATAAAAACTCGTTTCTAGAATTTACAGTAAGTACATAAAGAATTTAATATCAGAAAGCAAAACGCGTGTTCGGAATAATTTCTCGCGGACAACGCGCTGATCTCGTTGACAAAACGCGAACGGAAAAAACCAAAGAACAAAAAGAAAAAAAGAACCAAACGAGAACCGAAACATATGTACTTTCGAAATGAGAGATAACGAAGCAGAGAACACAAAACGACAATATGAAAGGTGTTGCCGAGCTTTAATCGAGAAAACTTTTTCGACACATCAGCGCAAACCGCGAGTCATGCCACTCGCCTTCAGTCCTAACTGTTAGTTGTGTTCTCTCTCGCTCTCTGCCGGGGTTTAAAGTGACTCTCCTCCTCTTCCTCCCCTCGCTCCCTCTTTTGCGCCGCGGATGGCTCCCTTAATCTTTTTTTCGTTGGCATAATTGCATATAATAATAGCTTTATTCCCGAGCGCGAACGTAATAACGTTTTAATGGTACCGCGCTGGTTTTTTACAGCGGCCATTGTGTGTCCTCTCGGGACACATAATGATCCTCAGATTTCACACGCGTTTTATCATTAAGGTCTTCTCTTTCCGCGCGACGCCTCGACTTGATTTTTATTTCACGACGATTTAATGACTCTCGCGTTATATTGCAACGTGTCTTTTTTTTTTGTTTCTTAATCCTTTTAATGTTTCCACATATCGATCGGCGAATTTTTGCCGAAAGGGATGGCGCAAAATAAAAACGTTCCTTCTTTTCTTCCTCGAACAGTTGAGAACCGATGAATAATACATAGGAAACGCTTGAAATTCCTACTATTCTCGTTAAGAGCTGACCGTATATAGTGTGCATTAACTGATAATCAGGTGGCGCGTTTTACCAGAAAAGACTCGGACGTGATTCGTTCGTATAAGTCCCGCGCGCATTGACGCGCGCTCCTTTTTTTCGTCCTCCTCGAGAAATAGATCACCCGCTAATTGGCTCGAAAAGCGCGGCTGTTACCGCCGCTTGTTGATCGTGTGAGAGGCTCCGAGAGAAAGAGATTGACGTTACGTACGATCGCGAAACGTAGCGGAACGCGCGCGTGAACTTCGAGAAGATCGGGGGTCACTTCTCGGCGATGCCGGAAAATCGAGAGGGTAAACACGCGCGCCCGTCGCGGTATCTCTTGTCGAGTTCAATTTAACACATCGCAAAATGTCAATAAAGCTAAAAGGTTTATTGGCGGACAATGAAATACAAGCGCGAATATATAAAATTTCGTAATAACAAAAACGATACTTGATCTCAAAGTAAAATCAGGTCTGACAGGATTGTCCATTTAAACTCGACTCGGCACGAAACAAGCCGCAAGAAAAGTTACGTATCGCGTAACACTCTATCAATTTTGCATTTTTGTTTTTTCGCTCAGCAACCCACACGGCTCGAATCACCTTTTACGCCGACGGAACAACGAGCGCGCGGATTTTAATGTCCGGCTAAAGTTTCTCAAACTTTCACCGGGGCTCGCCTTACGCTCGCTCAGAGAGAACTA
Organism: Pseudomyrmex pallidus; assembly: GCA_014825455.1. Lineage (NCBI taxonomy): Eukaryota > Metazoa > Arthropoda > Insecta > Hymenoptera > Formicidae > Pseudomyrmex > Pseudomyrmex pallidus. The sequence continues at coordinate 7,844 of QVNV01004423.1, read as the reverse complement.
TCGATAAGAACACGCAGTCGGGAAAATCGTGACTCCGATATCGAACCGGTGCGGGTTCCGCGAGGCAGCCATGCGCGAAGTGACATCGGCATATACACACCGGCGCGTTTCTCCGCGTGATTACGCTTTTACGCGCTCCCCGACGTAAACGGGGCGCTGCCGATCGCGAATACCTTGAGAATGAAAGAGGAGAGGGGCCGGGAGGCGTAAATTAATGGTGGCTCGTTGCGCGCCGCGCTCGCTGCTTCCGGGGATTTGTGTGTCGGCGCGCTCGCGGTTGTCTCTCCCTGTCTCTCTCTTTCTCACGGAGATAGACAAATCTAATTTCTGCTAACAATACTCGAAACACGCCACCAATTGCGAGTCGAGAGACTGTGATTTCAATATAGGATTTCAGCGAAATAAAGTGCCCGCAGATGTAAAAAGTAAACTACAATTCTATGAGCGATTAACAAACACGAGAAAACGCGTTACAACGAAAATAAATGGAAAAGTTATGGTACGATGAAAATAAAAGCAGATTAAGAGACTTTTATAGTCCCGTATTGACAGATGATAAATTATCGAGAAACAATTTCTAGACTCCGAGCGGAGCGCGTATACACGCGTTTTTGTAACACAGCTAGATCGTAAAACGACAACGTTTTATGGATGGAAAATGCAATAGCCGCGAGGACTAATAGAGAGTGCACGCGACGCTAGGTTGTTTTTAGATGACTTCGTGCGAGAGCCATTACGAAAGCGTGAGAAGAGAGTGAGGGTACCCTGGTAGCCCTTCGCGGCCAAGGGCTCGAGCTAATTACGTCATTATGCGGGACACAGGGTGGATAGCTCTAACGAACTTGCTGCGCCTCGCGATGAGCACATCCTATGAATAGTGATGAGTATATAACCGGCAACCACTTACGCGGCACTGTAATATCAACCTCCTCCTCCCCGTTCGCTCGTTGTTCGCTGTGACCTCTTTGAATAATAATTTAAAATATTCTGATAAAAGTATTTATTTTGTGATAAAAGTATATTTGCAAAAAATAGTTTTCCTCAAAGAAAAACGTTCCGCTAGCGATTTGCAGCTAATTGATTTAATTTCTCTGAATTTCTCTAACTTTCTTCGACGCGCGAAAAACAAGGAGTGGGCCTAAACACCAGACCGGTATCTATATCATTGTGAGCTGCGATACGCGCGAACGTATTATTATCGTAATCGTCAGCGGTCCGGCATGTAGGATACGATCGGCGGGAGATCATCAGAGGGGACTGTCGGGGGCCTAATCGCGATAATGGCCCGGAATCGCTTCGTGACCGCAGAAACGGAAAACGTCCCGATCCGAGACGAGAAAATCGAGCCGAGTTGTCGATGCGATCGATCGATCTCGCCTACACTTTTGCATCCCGGCATCGACCGATCATTGAATGCCAACCAGTGTGTGTATGTGTGTGTGTGCGCGCGCGCTTTTATCGTCATTGCAAAATCTCAATGTGATTACAATGGACAATGGCGCGACAAGCAGCGCTCGCTCGTGAAGGGCAAGCGAGTTGTGTTGCACTCTCGAATACGATTTTGCATGCGCGATAACAAAACGAAATTGTTGCCGCGTTCTAAGCAGCGGATCTCTTACCGATTTCTATTTCTATTCGGAAACCCTCGGCCACACCCAAGCGACGATTATGCAACAACAATTTATGCAACAAGGCGGGACTTTCGTTCCATCTTATATATATTAATTCTCGCGAGAGAAGGCGAGAGTCTCGAGGAGAGAAAGACTTTCGGCCGGATAGAAAATCGCGGGATGGAAAACTGCGAGAGAGATCGACGGGAGATTAAAACAACAACGCGCGCCGGATGCACCGTAAAGATAAATGCAACGAGATAACAACAAAGTGTAAAACCATCACCCGTTTGCTGTACATGACACGTTGCAATTACTCACCGACGTAACAAAATCGAATCGATCGTTTTGTGCTTCTCCGCTCTGGAAGAATTTTATCCGCACCTACCTAATTAAACGTGCTTTTCCGTTCCTTTAACTCGCGCGCGCGCACGGAACGAATAATTACGCGTGACGTGACAAGCGAGATGTTACCCGCTCGCGATACATAAAAGCCTCGCGATCGGACGGCGAACTGTGGAACAAACACGTGGCGTGTTAGTCTGGATGCGATATAATTATCGTTCGGTTAAATTTCTTGCCGCGCGCGCTATTAGTCTATTGTTCTCGATTTTAACGCGTTATTAATTTCTTTGGACAATTTTTGTCGCAAAGAAAAACAAATTCTGTTTTTTTATGCAGCGGTAATAACGAGACTGTAATCCAAGAAACTGAATTTGATTTCGTACACACACACGTAATCTGTGACGAACTCGCAATACGGTGCGGATCGTATTTTATATCCGTAAACGTCAATTTTTTCGTCGCAACGAATAAATCTTTCGGCGAATAAGTCCTTTTTTGCGCAACTTTTTACCGATCGTCCGATATTAAAATCGCGGAGACCGCAAAAACGGAGTCGGCAAAGGAGATGCACGGTGGAAGAAGAGAAGTAGGCCGGACCGGGGGAGAGGGTTACCCTCTACGGATCTTTAATAACACGGCGGGGTCTGCGGGTCCCTGTTCAGGTATGCGAGTCTCGAAAAGCACCTTCTTTCGCGGCGAAACGTTACCATCATCGAGTCGGATCCGCTTCCACACTCATACGCGCGCGCATACACACACACGCACACACACAGGCATCTTTAAGGTCTCTCTAGCCGCGCGTTTACACGCCTCTGAGCACGAGGCGCGTTTAATCATAGTTTCGTACAGTCCATACGGCACGAATAAACGTGTGTGTACCGGGAGGCGACCCGAAGCGTGGAAGGAAGAGGTCGCGAAGAATTCGAGGTGAGCGCAAACTGGTCGGCAGTCTAGCCCGGATTATTATTACGCGAATAGAAGAAGTACCGGCGGGGATGGGAAGAAACTTGGCTTGAGGAGGGAAATGGGCCGAGTTAGTCACGAGAGGTGAATGAAGCAGCCCCCGACCGGTCATTCGGAGAGTCTTCTCTCTCCGCGGAGAACTCCGGACGGTCGTGGAAACGCCGCGCGGCTCGAATCGTCCCGAGAAAAATCGAAAGCTGATCGAGCGACAATCCGTCGGAAAACAATTCAATTAACAAGTGAGCTTGTAAAAATAATTCATCGAGCAAATGACGTGTTTCACGCGCAACAAAATCCTCTTCCTTCCGATCTTTCGAAGGTCCAGATCGACAGACAGTGCGACGTTACAGAAAAAAGCACACGAGATACGATAACATCATAATCACGTTCACGAAGAAAGATCGGACGTAAATACATATTTCAAATACGTATCTCGGGCATTAAATTTCTAAAAACTTGGGTCACATACGAAGGTTGTTAAAAAAAACACACGCACACAAGATAAAGGTAGGAACGATCGTGTCTAAGCTGCGCTATCGAAGAAGAGAAGTCTGGGCCCCCTTACCAGGGCAGAATAACAAATGAACTGCCAAACGGGCCCGCTACGGTGCCCCAAGTCGAAGAAAGTAACGCTCGAACCGGCTCGGTCCGGAGAATACTAATCGTTTTGTGAAGGACGAAGGGAAAAGAAGGCCGGGAATAAAATAAAACGCAATCCGAGGGTGAAACATTCGATGCGCTGTACGGGGTAGGATGGACAAAAAATATATATATATCCCGCAATTTGAAAATAATATATACGCGAACTCTGTTCCTAATTGCATATTGCATCGTTTTCTACTTGTTTTCTCAAATTATATCTTATTGCTTGGAAGAGACATTGCATGTATAATTCTAGATTTTATATTACTCTCCAAGACTTCGAATTTTAACGCACAAAAAATAAATAACAACATGCGAGCAGAAAAAAATCGCTACTGACATCACGTCAGTAAGATCGGCGTTTACGAGCCACCCGTTAGACAATGGAATCCGTTTCTCGTTTCGCCGGCCACACGCCACTTATTACGGCACACCGTGTTCGAGGGAGCGCATCCACTTAGTGACCCGTGCAGCCGAAACTCCTCGGGAGATATCCCGGTCGGTCGACCAGCCTGATCCTGGCACGCGATGAGGCTCAACCGAGATAGCTAGCCCCATTATAGGTTTTATCGCGTACAACAGTATTTCGAGTCGAAGGATTTCGAAAACGCGAGCTTGTCTAATGACAGCTTAGAACGGAATCGCTTTGAAAATTCTTTCGAACTGATTCGCGAGCTAACGCCGCGACACACGTTCTCCTCTCCTCAAGGTTTTCTTCGCGAATTCGATGAATATCCTACGAAATGTTTCGCGCAGGTGCATTTTATCGCTCCTTGTGCATATCGCGACGGGCTATTAAAAAGAAACGCGACCGGTGTCACGGATTTTTTGAGCGGCCAAGTTAAACACGAACTGGTTCGTCCGCGTATTCGCGCGCGCAAGTTGTATGTTATTCTGATTATAATTCGAGATTTCCAGCTCGCGTACTGGTTTTGATTCCGGTTTGACGGCAGTATTCGTACTTACGACGCGACAGGACACTCGCTTTTCCATTCTGGATTCTATTTTGAAAGACACATCGAGAGGAGCAAAACGTTGCTCCTCGTAAAGCGATCGCCGCGATTCCATTCAAATTAATCGCAGCTACAATTTTATCGTGTTTTGCAAAACACTTGCAAATAAGAAAACTTGCAAATAACTTGCACAATAATGAAAAACTTCATTAAGTAACGATTTTGGTATAAATTCGAAAAATTTGGATTTTAACAAAACTCTAAATAAGTTAAGAGAATGTTGTTTTCAATGTGATGACTGCAGCTGTTCGATCTTTAATTGCACTTCACTCTCTGCGTTTAAAGTATTTAAAAATTTTATAGTAAAACAAAGGTTTGCAAGTACCTGTGTATATTTTTTAAAGAGATGTCACAAATGAGAGCGCGTCGAAAAGACAACGAAAGAATGTCATCAATTCCGCCTAATCACGAGAAATAAAACGGAGGACACGCTTGTAAGACGCAGACCTCAACACGTGTAATCAGCGTTCCTTGAGCTCTTAAACACTGTGATGCCACACAGCGTTTCCGACGCCATACGCGCAGGAAATCGCTGATGTTCATCGACGTGGCCGTGTGCTTCAGAAACGGGGAGGAAGCTCGGTGGGGAACAGGGGGGTCCTGATGCGCTCCGACCGAACGACGCTTTTTAAACGCGGAGAAACCCGACGGATCCTATACACACGCGCGCGCGACCGGATTAGACAGTAGCTTTTTTCTCCGTCGGCGACGTCAGGATATCGCCGGCGGAGAAAAGAGGACGAAAAGGATGGAGCGCAGCCTCCCGTGCAATTACACCGCAGGTGGTTCCGGAGCGCGATGACTCTCGAACTACTCTAACCAGGGCAGAGAGGAACACGTGGCGATTAACGAAGGAATCTTCGAAAAGATGCATGCTCGTTTTTTTTACAAAAAAAGAACGATGATATTTCCTTCGTTGAACACACACACACACGCGCGCGCGCACTGATAATTAATATTCACTTAAAGATCTTCAATTATTTCGTGTATAATTTTTTATTCAATATGTATATAAATTATAGCAAGTGAAACGAGATATTTATACGCATGTGTCTTAAAAATAAAAACCCCCGGTAAAGTTTTTTTTGGCAACGAATCGATGTCCGAAATTCACTTCGCGATTTCTTTTGCTCGAGATTGAAAAGTGAATAGAAAGAGCTGAAGCACGATACCAGTTCGAGCGCATTTGTTTACGAATTTCTTTTTATTATTTTTTTTTTTTTTTGAAAGCCATAAACAGAGAGAGCCGCGTACAATGCAAGCGCGGATCCGCTTCGGAAAAAAACGCAGATCCCATTGCCCCAGACGACGCGAGAGAAAGAGAGATAGAAACAGAGATGGGAAGAACCCCGTTTCTCGATTTGAATTCGCGAAACGTAAAACGAGAAACGAATCGAGGAGCGAGAAAGAAAGACGAGGTAGAGATAAAGGGCGGGGCGTGGGAGGGTTTCGTCGTGGTCGGATAGGAATTACCATGCGAAAGGAGTCCGGCCGAGGTCCAAAAGCTTATGTTTATTTCAATTACCGTCGTTCCTACCCGAGCTCCGATCGTCGAAATGAAAGAGACAAGGAAGAAAAAAAAACAGAAACAAGATCACGCAGAAAAGGAAGGAGCGGCACGATGACGAGGAACGAGACAACGAGAGCGCGACGTCGTTTCGTACGCGGTCCGAAGTCGCTCGCCTCTTTTTCATCCCTCGAAGAATACGGCCGAGCGCGTATTAAATATTCCAAGATCGAAGCGGCGACATTCAAATGCGCTTTCGCGCTGTGAAAAACCGCTCGGTCGAATTGGGGGGGACGAGGAGCTGCGCAAAATTCTCGAGTCGCACAGGGGACGAAACTCTCCGTTGAACATCCGACGACCACGGTTTCGCTCTCCTTCCTCCGAGAAATGCAAATCGCAGACATTCCGACACCGTGTTTGTTCTCGCGGCTACGGGGATATCTTATACGTTCGTACGCGTCGAACTTATCGCGAACACTGTCGCGATAAACACCTATTTCCGCGACAATAAGAATCGTTCGGCTCCGCCATTTTATTTTTTTTGCGATTCCACGCACACGGTTCGTTTGCTCGGACACCAGCAACGACCACACCGGCTGTCCTCGTCCCGTTTAATAAAATCCGCGATCTCGAAGATAACGTAATCCTGATAACACGCGACACTTGGCGATGAAAAACGTGGGAATGTTGAGAATACCGTGCGCGCACGCGTGCGCAATATTAATGCGGTAAACAGATTATCTAATAAATTCCTGATTATAATTCACTTTGATCCGCGCGTATTAATCTAATGTGAAAATATACATTTGTTGAGAAAATACTCTGAGGGATTCACTCGCAAAGATTTCTCATCGCATCTTGTTCGCGGCAACGACGACGAGGAATATATAAACGTGTAAAACAGAGAAGATCTCTGTTAAAGAAACGCGGCATGTTTTCGAAAGACGATAAAAAAAAAAAAAAAACGTGATACTTTCCGCTCTCGATATCCTGCGTCGATATACTTCATCGCATGATCGAGATAAGAGAAAACGACATACGCACGCATACGTTCCGATGTCACTAATTGGATTTACGTCTCACTTGGTTTCCAATCGCGGAATCTCAATGTGAAACGCAAAGCGACAGCTTTGCACACGTGTGCCACCGTTTTTCCACATCCGACGCGAATTTTATCTTTAACGCGCGCGTGATAATAATAAAATTACTCGCGCAAAGCACTCTCTCCCCGCAACGCGGTCTCCAGTTTGGTTTTAAATTGTCGCCGGTCGCACATACGCAAACTAAATACGATATTTCTGTGATCGTTTTTTCCGCACGCACACACACACATCGGATCTCGTTAAACGCGCGGCTTTCAGACGCGCGCAACACCGCATACATAATGCGGACACATTAAGAGGGTCCTGGATACCGACTATAGAGACCTGTAAACCGACGCTTCGTAATTCTGCTTTAGTTTCGTATTTACATGACATGGTCACGACATGACATGACATGACATGACATGACATGACATGACATGATACGACATGACATTACATGACATGACATGGTCACGACATGACATGACACGACATGACATGACATGACATGACATGACACGACATGACACGACATGGTCAAGACATGGTCAGGACATGGTCAGGACATGGTCAGGACATGACATGGTCAGGACATGGTCAGGACATGACATGACATGACATGGTCAGGACATGACATGACATGACATGACATGACATGGTCAGGACATGACATGACATG